>RJWJ010001026.1:0-107262 GCA_004363605.1 Indri indri
CAGAGGTTGCACTAGTTTGCAGTCCCACCAGCAGTGTATGAGTGTTCCTATCTCTCCGCATCCACGCCAACATTTATTGTTTTGGGACTTTTTGATAAAGGCCAGTCTCACTGGAGAGAAGTGATATCTCATTGTGGTTTTGATTTGCATTTCCCTGATGATTAGAGATGTTGAGCATTTTTTCATATGTTTTTTGGCCGTTAATTTTTAATGATGTACTTATTTTAAAGTGACTTACTCCAATGGCTTCTCATGATGTAATCCCAAAGATCCCTTCATTCTCCCAGAAATAGGCTAAGATAGCAACAAAGATTGAGATGACAAGCTCCCCTTATGAATGGGACCTTTTATGACAAACACTCCCTGGAGCTTGCCATGTTAGGAACAAAAAAATCTCAGGTCCCCAGAGATTTTTATGTTGGTCACTGAATGCAAGTTAACGATTGCATCCGCTGGTGGAGATCAAGAAAGAATGTTCCAGCATGGTCACAAGACAAGCTCTCAGGAACATAAAGCAAAATGAGAGGGAATTTTATCTGGTCCCCCTCTCTATGACAGAGCAACAGAGAAAAACAGAGCAACAAGAGAAAATACTATTTCTGTGAGGAAAGGGAGTCACATATATATATATATATATATATATATATATATATATATATATATATGTGACACACACACGCACACACACATATATATATATATATCTCAATCAAATTGAACAAGCAAATCCAACAGAAGGCTTTCTAAAGCAAGTCAAACCAAAAATTCAAGAGGATTCTTCCAGAGAGACTCCCTATTCTCCATCCAGTTGGGGAGAAGTCTCCCCAAGACAACACTCTTCTTATAATATAGGGAAAGCCAAAAAAGACCCACAAAGGGGCCACAATACCTCCAATGATGCCAGCAATCAGGGGAAGGAAGGGGGTGCTGGGCATATTTCAAATACTCACCAAGGATGATGTCTTCTAGTTTTAAAAACCATTTCTCCACTGTAAACAGGTACTAGCGCCATGGGTCAACAACCTCCCACCAGTAGGGTTGGTGCCAGAGATTACCCTCAGTCCAAGAGAACTGAGTGTCTGCTAGGGCACATCTCTAGGTCCATCCCACCTGTGAGAGGCTGCTGAACCATGGGCAAGCGCCCACAAGGGTGATCCCAGATAAGCCCCCACTTAGTTACAGCCTTATCAGGTTCATTGCCTGCTGCTGAAGAGGAAGCCAATACACAGAGACAGCAGGAGTCACAGCAGAGAAAGATTTTAACATCAAGGGCATCATGCCAGGAGGTGGGAAGAAGTTCTCAAATCTGTCTCCCTGAGAATTTGGGAGAAAGGGCTTTTAATGATAGTTTGGCTGGCAAAGGCCTAGGCAATTTGGTCTGGTGATTGGCTGGGTTCCAGGTGGAATTATGGGGGTATAGAAATTGTCTTCTTGTGCTGAGTCAGTTCCTGGATGGAGGTCACGAGACCAGTTCAGTCAGTGTCTTGGTATTGGCCACTGGTCTGGGTGGGTCAACCAGCCCACAGGAATGCAGGGCCTGGAAGATATCTCAAAAACTAGCCATAGGTTTCACAAGGGTGACGTTATTTATGGGATTAATTAAGAAAGTCAAGAATCTTTATGACCATCAGCTATGTGATTCATGAATAGCAATTATAGGAAAGCAAACAAGGGGACAATGACTCGTTATATATATTTTTTAACTATGCCTATACCTTTATAGAGTTCAGACCCCTACCACAATTCCCACCTTGAGGACCTTCATTAATTTTCTAAAGGGTGGTTTCATGATATTGTAGGATTATATTTTCCTACCTTTAAAAATTGTTTAAATGCAATTTTGCATAATATTACCAAGATAAGAACAATATATTGGGGTATTCATGTTCGCTTATTGCCACCATTTTCTGTTATTTCTCGATATTCACAGCTATGGCTCTAAACTGCACCAAATGCATCACTCCTGGAAATAATTATTTTATGTATAAATATGTACACTCATGTGGACAAAGTTTTTATTTTGGCCAGCTAATATTTTATGGATTGATGTTTCATGATCATCGTATGTTACACTGTGCTTTGGTATGCCAGACTATGCTGTGATATATTAGAGGATCCCTTGCTGCCTGGAGGCTATATAGTCACTTTCCTAGGAGCAGCAACGAACGTGGTTAGAAATGTAATAATGATTAACACCATTGATAACATGATTAGTGGAACCAGTCATTTTATTTAGGATGCATTTTTTATCCTCCCTGTTTTGACAAGTGGCCTGCCAAAACAGACAAATGAGTAGAAAGAGCCTGTTCTGGGGAATTTGTAAATAAATGATAAAAATTCAGCAATACTTTGCTACTCTGACTTTTTGGTGATTTACATATTGTTTTTGTTGCTTTAGTAATTGAATAATCTAAAGACTATTATCTTATTAGAGATGGTCCTAAGGGGATTTTCCTTACAGTAAAACATAGCCTGCCAAAATGGACAGTATTTGAACTAATTGGGCTCTTTGCCAGCTACCAAAATAAAATAAAATAAAATAAAAAATAGAACATCTGGATGTCTGCAGCTAGCTCAAATTTGCTCCCAGCAGATCAGTCTGCAATTGCGGATTCAGGCTGCATTTATCCAACACCAAAATAAAAAGTGGAAAAAATAATCTTCCATACCTTTAATTTTTTTGCATGTGTGAAAGAAACTATATAGATATTTTGAAAATATTCAGACAATTTTGTCCCTTTTAATCTGTTAGGCATCAGAGACATATATTAGTTTTCATGTAACTGCTTGAAGTTTATCATGGGGTTTCTTATACTATTCCTTTAAAATACGCTGTTGTACTACTATAAGTTTCAAGTTTGCTTGACGACAAAGCAGTGCCAGCTAATATACCATTTAAAATGTTTAATGTAAGGATTTGTAATCTTGTGGAGTTTTGATATTCTGTTATTTTAAATTTAGGGTCAACCCTAAAGCCACAAAATGTTATATAACATATGCAGTATTTATATTAAAATTATTTACTTTGAATGTTGGAAAGGACCTTGAAAGTCATTGTGTAGCGGAACATTCCAATATTTAGTCTAATTTACGACATTCCTGCAAAGCAATTGTTTGATTTCCAAGTGAATACTTATTCCGCCTAAGGAACTCCAGAGGCAGTAAAGCTTTTCCCTATACTGGGAAAACCTGACGCATGGTAACTTTCACGCAACAGTTCCAATTTCTTTTTTCGAGAGTTTACAGAAGTAATTTAGTATTCCTCTGTTGGCTTCTCTTTTTTGAATTAAATATTTCTAGTTCCATTAACTGTTCTTCATATAAAATGTTTTCAAATTCTCTCATCAGTTTAACTGCTTTCATGCAAACAAACTCTTAAGTTATGGCTCACAGAACTGAACACTATACTGAGGTGTGGTCTGTGAAAGATTGTCAAGTCTCTTATTTAAAATACTATGGTTGTATTAATATAACCCAAATTTTAATTAGTGTTTTAAAGATAGGCTCATTTTGTATTTATTTTAAACTAAAATATCCAAGTCTTTTTCTTTTCTTTCTTTTTTAATAAAACTTTTTCCCTCCTTTTAAAAGCAAATATGTATTGTTGCTAAGCTATATCTGTCCCATATTGTACTTGTATAGTTGGCTATTTGGATCCAAATGCAGGGCCTTACACTGATCCTTATTATAATTTATCTTGTTAGCATTTACCGGCCATTTATCAACTTTTGACAATTCATAGAGATCCCTATTTTATCATCAAAAGCATTTTCTCCCTCACTAAGGTTTGTGGGATCTACCAATTTGCTATGTATGCCATTCATATTTTTAGAGAATTCTTTATCCAATCTCTGGCCAGAGGCCAGAGAAGAACTTGATGGTGATCTCATTTTAGGTTAGCATTATTACAATTCAGGTTGACATTATTCCATTAAATTTCATTCTTTTTTTTAGTCATTCAAATGGTTATATATTCCCTTAACTATCCTGTCATCTGGGTCACATTTCTCTATCCTGTTAACATCTGGAAAGAATATGATATCTAGAGGCACTATTTTGTTGTATATATCTGGTCTACCACTTACTGATCCTTCTAGAAGAGAAAATAAAAATTAAAATGAAGATAGTTTAGTTTCTCAAAACCTGTTAAGCCAGCATAAAAGGTTTTATGAGGCTGGTAGGCCACGGTTCTGAAAGCATCAGAGCAGTGCTTTGCCTATTATTATACTGCTTCATGAAATCTAGTCAACAGTTATTTACTGGCTGTGTACTTACATTTAAGTATTGTCCTAGGCAAGCAGGGCACCAAAATTAAATAAATTACCCTTTTCACTGAAACATTACATTGTGTGTTGTTATGGTCAGACTTCCCTACCTCCATGTTGGCTAGTCACCATACAATTCACTGGCAGTAAACATAAAGGGGGGTGACTGGGTAAGAGATTATGAATAACACACTGTGAACCCATCCTAACTGTTAGAAACAAAAACAAAATCCCAAACTTTAATTTAGTGCTTCTTAAAATTTTTTAGCCACAAAAGAAGTGAGTTTACATCATGGCCTAATTTATGTACATATATGTATCTATGTACATATACATACGTGTACCTATGTACATATATGTGTGTGTGTGTGTGTATACAGGTTGAGTATCCCTTATTTGAAATGCTTGGGACCAGAAGTGTTTTGGATTTTGGATATTTTAGAATTTGGAATATTTACATTATAGGTTCAGCATTTATAATCTAAAAATATGAAATCCAAAGTGCTGCAATGAGCATTTCCTTTCAGTGCCATGTCTGTATTCAAAAAGTCTCAGGTTTTTGAACATTTTGGATTGTAGATTTTTAGATTTGGGATGCTCAACCAGTATGCATATGTATATGTGTGTGTGTATAATGCCAAAACCAAAAACAAATATTTTGCAATAACATATTTACCCTCATTGCTGAATTCTCTAAACCTGTTTATTCTATTTTATTAAAAAAAAATTAGGTGTGGGTGGAGTAAGATGGCCAAATAGAAATCATCGGCGATTGTCCCTCCACACAAACACCAAATTTAACAACTATCCATGCTAGCAAGCACCTCCAGAAGAACCAAAAATCTGGAGAGCGATCACAAAAGCTGGTTTTAACATTTTATCAAGGAAAGAGGCACTGAAGGGGGCAGAAAAGATAATCTCGCATTGCTCACCCCACACCTCTCACCCAGCAGTGCCACACTAATGTGCTGAGTGGACAGAGAATATGTGCCCAGGGGAGGGAGAGTGAAGTGACTGTAGGACTTTGCATAGAAACTCAGGGCCGCCTTCTCACAGGAAAATATAGCACAGGGCAGAATTCCACTGATGCCCATGGAGGGAGCATTTAGACCAGCCTGGCCAGAGGGAAATCCTCCTCCCTTAAACCCAAGTTATGGTTAGCCCCACCACTAGCTAACAGCCTGAGCCTGGACTAAATTCATAAGGCAGTCAGGCCACAAAACCCATAGTCTTTATGCAATTGCTACAGCTGTGCTGGCTCAGAGGCAGTGGGCTTGGAGTGCATGTGACTCAGCTAAATGCCAGCAGCAGTGGCCAAACCAGTGCCTGTGTCACTCCTCCCCAACTCCAGGCAATACAGCGCAGGGAAAGTTCTTTCACTTGGGGAAAGGAAAGAGAAAAGTTCAGAGGACTTTGTTTTGCAACTTTGGAAAAAGCCTGGCCACAGTAAAATAAAGTACCAAGTAGACTTTTGAAGCCCCTGAGTCTAGGCCTTAGTTCATAGACAGCATTTCTGGACCCACCCTGGGCCAGAAAGAAGCATGCTACCTTGAAGGGAAGGAGGACCAGTCCTGGCAGAATTCACCACTTGCTGATGAAAGGGCCTTTGGGCTTTGAATAAACATCAGAGGTAGCCAGGCAACAGTCACCATGGGCTTTGGTGAGACTGGGCTAGCTTCAGGTGTAACCTGGTGTTGGTGGCCATGAGGGAGTGCCCATGTCATTCCTCCCTCAACTTCAGAAGCCCAGCACAGAGAGTGAGGGAAGAGAGTGAGAGACTTTGCCTGGTAATCCAAGGAATTCTCCCACATCTTACCCAAGTCTACTAAGGCAGTAACACCAGGAGATTGCAAAAGTCACAGCATTAGTTGGCTTGAGGCTCTCCCACTGCTGATATGGCTGCAGTGACCAAAAACTTAGATCACAACCTCAATTCTCTTTGCATATCTGGAAAGCCTTCTCAAGAAGGATGAGTTCAAACAAGATTAAAATAAATACCTAACTCTTCAATGCCCAGACATCAATGAGTATCCACAGGCATCAAGAACATCCAGGAAAACATGACCTCACCAAACAAACTAAATAAGGTGCCAGTGACCAATTCCAGAGTGATGGAGATATGTGACCTTTAAGACAAAGAAGTCAAAAGAGTTGTCCTGAAGAAGTTCAATTAACTTCAAGATAACACAAAGAAGGAATTAAGGATCCTATCAGAGAAATGTAACAAAGATATTGAAATAATAAAAGATAATCAAGCAGAAGTTCTGGAGCTAAAGAATTCAATTGACAAACTGAGAAATGCATCAAAGTCTTTCAACAGTCTGCTGAGCAGACCAAGCAGAAGAAAGAATTAGTGAGCTTGAATACAAGCTACTTGAAAACATGCAGTCAGAAGAGAAAAAAATGAACAAATGAAAAATAATGAGCACACTTACAAGACCTAGAAAACAGCCCCAGAAGGGCAAATCTAAGAGCTATTGGCCATAAAGAGTAGGTAGAGAGAGAGATTGGGGTAGAAAGTTTGTTAAAGAAATAATAACAGGGAACTTTCTAAACACAGAGAAAGATATCAATATTCAGGTACAAGAAGGTCATAGAACACGAAGTAGTTTTAACTCAAACAAGCCTACCTCAAAGAATTTAATAATCAAGTTCCCAAAGGTCATGGGTAAAGAAAAGGTACTAAGGGAAGCAAGAAAAAAGTAAAAAAAAAAAAAAAAAAAAAAAAAAAAAAAAAAAAAAAAAAAAAAAAAAAAAAAAAGAAAAGAACATACAGGAGCTCCAATATGTCTGGCAGTAGACTTCTCAGAGGAAGCGTTACAGGCCAGGAGAGAATGGTATGACATATTCAAAATGCTGATGGAAAAAAACTTAACCCTAGAATATTATATCCTGCAAAAATATCCTTCAGTCATGAAGGAGAAATAAAGACTTTCTCAAACTAACAAAAGCTGAGGGATTTCATCAACATCAGACCTGTCCTTTAAGAAATGCTAAAAGGAGTTCTTCAATCTGAAAGAAAAGGATGTTAATGAGCAATAAGAAATCATCTGAAGGTATCAAACTCACTGATAACAGTAAATACCCACATACAGAATACTCTATTGCTGTAATTGCAGTGTATAAGCCACTTATATCTTGAGTAGGAAGACTAAAAGACACATCTATCAAAAATAAGTACAACAATTTTCGACAGAGAGATAGTATAAAAAGATACGGGTGGGGACAACAAAAATTTAAAAAGTGGGGGGAAGGATGGAGTTAAAGTATAGAATTTCTGTTAGATTTCTCATTGCTTGTTTATTTGTTTGCCTGTAAGAAGAGCTGTCATATGTTTAAAATAATTGGTTATAAAATGTTTCTTTTGCAAGCCTCGAGGTAACCTCAAATCAAAAAACCTACAACACATACACAAAAAATAGAAAGCAAGAAATAGGAACACAGTAACAGAGAAAATCACTTTTAACAAGGGAAGACAGGAAGGAAGTAAGAAAGAAAGCGCTGCAAAACAACTATAAATGAAATAACAACATGGCAGTAGGAAGTCCTTACCTATCAATAACAACATTGCATGTGAATGGACTAAACTCTCCAATCAAAAGACATAGAGTGGCTGAATAGAAAATAAAACAAGAGCCAACTACATGTTGTCATAATAAACCCACTTCACTTATAAAGACTCACATAGACTGAAAATGGAGGGATGAAAAAAGATATTACATGCAAATCAAAACTAAAAAAGAATAGGAGTAGCTATACTTCTATGAGATAAAATAGATTTTAAAACAAAAACTACAAAAAGAGACAAAGAATGTCACCATATAATAACAAAGCGGTCAATTTAGTAAGAGGTCATAATGATTCTAAATATATATATGCTCAACACTGGAGCACCCAGATATATAAAGCAAATATTATCAGAGCTAAAGAGAGAGATAGATCCCAATACAATAATCACTGGAGACCCCAACATTGCACTTTCAACATTAGATAGATTACCCAGAGAGAAAATCAACAAAGAAACATTGGACTTAACCTGAACTATAGACTAAATAGACCTAACAGATATGTACAGAACATTTCAATCAGCAGGTTCAGAGGCCAGAAAACAAGTCTTAAAAAATTTCAAAAATATTGAAGTCATACCAAGTATTTTCTCTGATCACAATGGAATAAAACTAGAAATTAACACCAAGGGTAACCTTGAAAACCATAAAAACACACATGGAAATTAAACAATATGCACCTGAATGACCAGTGGATCAGTGAAGAGATTAAGAAGGAAGTTAAAAAATTTCTCAAGAGGGGGAGGAACCAAGATGGCGGACGAGAAAAGCCGCCAGTCAGAGGGTCTCTGCAAAAAAGAAAAATTTTAGAAGAAAGAAAAAAAAAAATAAACTAGCAGAGAAACATAGATTGCGTGAGGGTAAGAAGCAAGGGTGCCTGAAACTATAGGAGACTCCATGGGAAGATGGTGCGGAGGAGATCTGGAAGGAGAAAGATCCCTGAGAGGTTTGGACACCAGCGACAAGGGTAGGTGGAGCGGTTAACTTCCCCCTCCCTTGCATCTCGGACTGCTGGTGGGTTGCTGAGCGATTGGAGAGACCTGCTGACACCAGCCCAGAGACAACTGCCACCAGTGAGCAGTGGCCTCTTGCGGACACGGCGCCAGGCTCCCAGCTCCCTCGGGGCACCTCTCCAGGTGCAGACCCGAGCCTATTGGCAGACGCCATATTGCTCCCTTCTCTCCTTCCCCTTCCCTACCCGTGGGTCCCCAGAGACACAATTTAGCCATCACACGGAGGCATCTCCAAGGAACAGGACCTTTCCTGTTGGGGTACTACAGCAAACTGAGGGGTACTCAGACTGTGAGCTCCCTAGCTGCCAGCCCTCCCAGGTGCTGCTTGCCTGGGGACTCCAGCAGAGCAGGCAAATCCCGAGGTGGAGTGAAATAGATCCAGCTTGGGCACCCTGTAGGTGTTTCAAGACCAGCACCCCTCCCCCTGGCAGGGTCAGGGATTGATCTCCAGGGCCCAGGGGACAGGCCTGCAGACCAGACCCCATACACCCAGGTCACGATAGCATTGTCCTGGGGCACAGAAGGGAGATCTGTGAAAGAGCCTACTGAGGAGTGTGCGCCTTCAGGGGCAGATCAGAGTGTCTGAGGGGCAACCCTCCTCCCAAAAGAGGGCTGTGCACCCAGCTCAGGCTGCAATCCTGGGTAGGGTACCTCCCGGCCCACATCACAGCCAGGGGAAATCCATCGGCCTGAGGTCCCACTTGCTGGCAAGGCCTGGGAGAGGCCATGGAGAGGGGGAGGGTGGAGGGGAGCAAGACCTGCTCCAGAGTGTGGGTCTCGGACAGCCCCACCCCCAAGCCCAGACTTTCAGCTGTGTGGAGCCATATCATGCCCTCCCGGCAGCTTTGCACAGAAACAAAGAACAGACCTTTGACCCCTGCTAATAGCAGTTGTGGAGCCTGAGGGCAGGCTTACCCAAGCCAGCCCAACCCAGACTCACTCCCATTTCTGCCCCCACTGAGGTGGAGAATAAGGACACTCCTGAAAGTCCCGGGGCCCCACCCACCACCCGAGGCACAAGAGGGCCTATCTAGAGGAACAAGAGCTGGCTACAGGACCCAAAAACAGCACTGCAGCTCGCTCCTCCCAGCAAGTGCCACCTACTGACAGGGAGGTCATCCTACACACCCTTTTACTGCATCTACTGATTCATCACAAAGAGTGTGGTCCAATCTCACCCACAAACACCACCTACTGGCTCAGAGACTAAACAGGGTGTGTCATTATCCAAATGAAAATCTAAAGGCAAGAAGGAACAACTGATCCAGATGGGAAGGAACCAGCAAAAGAACTCTGGAAGTATGAAGACTCAAACGGAAAGCACACCCTCAAAGAGGAAGAACAGCTCCCCAGCAATGGACGTTAACCAAACTCAGAACACTAAAATGACAGAAGAAGAATTTCAAACATAGATTGTAAGAAAACTGATACGCAAGAAAAAATGGATGACCAACACAAAGAAACTACAAAAAAAATCCAGGACTTGGAAGAAAAATTCTCTAAAGAAATTGAAATATTAAAGAAAAATCAAACCAATCTCCTGGAAATGAAGGGCTTATTTGAGGAACTACAAAACACAGTGGAAAGCCTCAAGAACAGGGTAGAACAAACAGAAGAAAGAATCTCAGAGATTGAAGACAACTCCTTCCTATTAAATAAGTCAGTCACAGAGATCAAGCAGAAAATAAAGAGAAAAGAAATAAGCATACAAGAAATGTGGGATTATGTAAAAAACCAAACCTGAGGGTGATAGGGGTTCCAGAAGGTGAAGAAGAAAATACTCAAGGGCTGGATAAGCTATATGAAGAATTAATAGAGGAGAATTTCCCAGGCCTCGTGAATAATCTAGATATACAGGTACAAGGAGCTCAACGGACCCCAGGGAGACCAGGGAGATTCAATGCAAATAGGAAGACACCACGTCATGCAGTCATCAGATGGACCAAAATAGCCACTAAAGAGGGCCTTCTAAGAGCTGTAAGGCAAAAGAAACAACTAACATACAAAGGAATGCCCATCAGAATAACTCCAGACTTCTCAACTGAAACTCTACAACCAAGAAGAGACTGGGGCCACATTCTCACTCTTCTGAAACAGAATAATGCCCAGTCTAGAACCTTGTACCCTGCTAAACTAAGTTTTATATATGAGGAGAAATAAAGACATTCTCAGATAAGCAAAGACTGAGGGAATTCACCAAGACAAGACCACCTCTCCAAGAAGTACTCAAAACAGAATTACACAGGGATCAGCAAAATAAACACTCTCGAATGTAAAACCACTCAAAAGTAAAAGATCAAAGGCTAGATTCCACAATGGTTCAAGAGAGAAAACAAAGCAACAAAATGCAACCCAACAGAACGAACAGTAATTCACCCCACTTATTGGTTGTCCCAACAAATGTGAATGGGTTGAACTCTCCTCTCAAGAGACAAAGGCTGGCTGAATGGAAAAAAAAAAAAAAAAACCAAGCCAAGCATCTGCTGTCTCCAGGAAATGCATCCAACCTGCAAGGATGCACTTAGACTCAAGGTAAAGGGGTGGAAATCAATATTTCAAGCAAATGGAAGCCAAAAGAAGGCTGGTGTGGCAGTTTTTATCTCAGATAACTTAGTTTTTAAATCAACAAAAGTAATGAAAGACAAAGAGGGTCATTATATATTGGTAAAGGGTACAGTTAAACAAGAAGACATAACAATTCTAAATGTGTATGCACCCAACTTAGGTGCACCCAGATTCATAAAGCAAAATCTATTGATCTAAACAAATTGATA
Organism: Indri indri; assembly: GCA_004363605.1. Classification (NCBI taxonomy): domain Eukaryota; kingdom Metazoa; phylum Chordata; class Mammalia; order Primates; family Indriidae; genus Indri; species Indri indri. The sequence continues at coordinate 11,619 of RJWJ010001026.1, forward strand.
GACAGCAACACCATAACAGTCGGAGACTTCAACACCCCACTGACAGCACAGGACAGATCCTCCAAACAGAAAATTAAGGAAGAAATAATGCATTTCAACAGAACTCTAGAACAAATTGCCTTGACTGACATTTACAGGACATTCTACCCAAAAACCACTGAATACACGTACTTCTCATCAGCTCATGGGATAATCTCTAAGATTGACAATATTCTAGGACACAAAGCATGTCTCAAAATATTTAAAAAAATAGAAATCATACCATGCATCTTCTCAGATCACAGTGGAATAAAAACAGAAATCAACCCCAACAGAAACTCTCATTGCTACACAAAGTCATGGAAATTAAACAACCTTCTGCTGAACAATTCCTTCATAAACGAGTAAGTAACGACGGAAATCAAAAAATTCTTTGAAATAAATGACAAAGGGGACACATGTTATCAAAATCTGTGGGACACAGCCAAAGCATTCCTGAGAGGAAAGTTTATTTCCATAAATGACTATATCCAAAAGTCAAAAAGATCACAAATAGACAACCTAAAGAATCAACTCAAAGAACAGGAAAAAGAAGAACAGACCGACCCCAAACCCAGCAGAAGAAGGCAAATTAATAAGATCAAATCAGAACTAGATGAAATTGACAACAGGGAAACTATACAGAAGATTAATAAAACAAAAAGTTGGTTCTTTGAAAAACTAAACAAAATTGGCACGCCTTTGGCTAAACTAACGAAAAACAGAAAAGAAAAATCCCTGATAAACTCCATCAGGAACAAAAAAGGAGAAGTTACAACTGATGCCACGGAGATTCAAGATATAATTTATGAATATTACAACAACCTTTATGCACACAAACCGGAAAATGTGGAGGAAATGGACAAATTTTCAGAAACAACAGCCTCCCTAAGCTCAACCAGGAAGAAATAGAATTCCTGAACAGACCAATATCAAGGACTGAAATTGAAACAGCAATAAAATCATTCCAAAAAAGAAAAGTCCCGGACCAGATGGTTTCACACCCGAATTTTACCACACCTGCAAAGAAGATCTGGTGCCTATCCTGCAGAACTTATTCCATTACACTGAGAAGGATGGATTCCTCCCCAACACATTTTATGAAGCCAACATAACCCTGATACCAAAACCAGGAAAGGACGCAAGAAAAAAGGAAAACTACAGACCAATATCCCTTATGAATATAGATGCAAAAATTCTCAACAAAATTCTAGCTAACTGAATCCAGGTGCTTATTAAGAAAATAATCCATCATGACCAAGTGGGCTTCATTCCGGAAATGCAGGGATGGTTCAACATACACAAATGTATAAACGTAATTCACCACATAAACAGAAGCAAAAACAAAAACCATATGATTCTCTCAATAGACGCAGAAAAAGCATTTGACAAAATTCAACACCCTTTTATGCTAAGAATGCTTAAGAAAATAGGCATAGATGGGGCTTACCTAAAAATGATACAAGCCATTTATGACAAACCCACAGCCAACATCATACTGAATGGGGAAAAATTGAAAGCATTCCCACTTAGAACTGGAATGAGACAAGGTTGCCCACTATCTCCACTTCTATTTAACATAGTGCTGGAAGTCCTGGCCACAGAAATCAGGCAACATAGTGGAATAAAAGGCATAAGAATGGGAACAGAAGAGATCAAACTCTCACTATTTGCTGATGACATGATATTATACCTAGAAAACCCCATGGATTCAACCAAGAGGCTCCTGGAATTGATAAATGAATTTAATAAAGTCTCAGGATATAAAATCAATACACACAAATCAGAGGCTTTCATATACTCCAATAGCAGTCATACTGAGAACCAAATCAAAGACTCAATTCCCTTCACAATAGCAACAAAGAAAATAACGTACCTAGGAATATATTTAACTAAGGAGGTAAAAGACCTCTACAGGGAGAACTATCAAACATTGAGAACAGAAATAGCAGAGGATGTAAACAGGTGGAAAACCATACCATGCTCGTGGGTCAGCAGAATCAACATTGTTAAAATGTCTATACTACCCAAAGTGATCTACAGATTCAATGAAATCCCTATTAAAATACCAGCATCATTCTTCACAGATGTAGAAAAATTAATTCTATGATTCGTATGGAACCAGAGAAGACCCCACATAGCAAAAACTATTCTAGGCAATAAAAACAAAATGGGAGGTATCAACTTACTAGACTTCAAACTTTATTATAAGGCTGTAGTAATCAAAACAGCTTGGTACTGGCACAGAAATAGAGCCATTGACCAGTGGAACAGAACTGAGAACCCAGATATAAAACCATCTTCATATAGTCACCTAATCTTTGATAAACCAGACAAAAACATACACTGGGGAAAAGAATCCTTATTCAATAAATGGTGCTGGGAAAACTGGATAGCCACATGTAGAAGACTGAACCAGGATCCACACCTTTCACTTCTCCCAAAAATCAACTCACGCTGGGTAACAGATTTAAACCTAAGGAGTGAAACTATTAGAATTCTAGAGGAAGATGTTGGAAATACTCTTCTAGACATTGGCCTAGGCAAAGAATTTATGAAGAAGACCCCAAGGCAATCACAGCAACAACCAAAATAAATAAATGAGACCTGATCAAACTAAAAAGCTTCTGCAGAGCCAAAGAAACTGTCACAAGAGCAAACAGACAACCTACAGAATGGGAGAAAATTTTTGCATGCTACAAATCTGATAAAGGGCTGATAACTGGCATCTACTTAGAACTCAGGAAAATCAACAAGAAAAAATCAAACAACCCTATCAAAAAGTGGGCAAAGGACATGAACAGAAACTTTTCAAAAGAAGACAGAATAATGGCCCAAAAACATATGAAAAAATGCTCAACATCTCTAATCATCAGGGAAATGCAAATCAAAACCACAATGAGATATCACTTATCTCCAGCGAGACTGACCTTTATCAAAAAGTCCCAAAACAATAAATGGATGTGGAGAGATAGGAACACTCATACACTGCTGGTAGGACTGCAAACTAGTGCAACCTCTGTTGAAAGCAATATCGAGATACCTTAAAGAGATACAATTAGAAGTACCATTCGATCCAGCAATCCCATTACTGGGCATCTACCCAAAAGGACAAATGATACTCTATAAGAAAGACACCTGCACCCGAATGTTTATAACAGCACAATTCACAATTGCAAAGATGTGGAAACAACCCAAGTGTCCATCAATACATGAGTGGATTAATAAAATGTGGTATATGTATACCATGGAGTATTATTCAGCTTTAAGAAACAATGGTGATATAGAACCTCTTGTATACTCCTGGATACAGCTGGAATGCATTCTACTAAGTGAAGTATCGCAGGAATGGAAAAACAAGCACCATATGTACTCAACATCAAATTGGTATTAACTGATCAACACATAAGTGTGCATATAAGAATAACATCTTTTGGATGTTGGGAAGAGGGGAGGGGGAGGAGGGGCCGGGTATATGCATACACAAAGAGCGCAATGCGCACCATCCGAGAGATGGACATGCCTTAAACTCGGACTTGGGTGGAGGGAGGGCAAGGGCAACATACGCAACCTAAACATCTGTACCCCCACAGTATGCTGTAATAAAGAAAAATAAATAAATGTGCTGGGAAAACTGGATATCCATATGCAGAAGAATGAAACTAGACTCTTATCTCTCACCATATACAAAAATAATATAAAAATGGATTAAAGACATAAATCTAAGACCTGAAACTATGAAAATACTAAAAGGAAGCACTGGGGAAATGCTTCAGGACATTGTTCTGGGCAGGGACTTCTTGAGTAATACCCCCAAAGCGCAGGCAACCAAAGCCAAATGGGACAAATGGGATCATATGAATCTAAAAAGCTTCTGCACAGCAAACGAAACAATCAACAAAATGAAGGGATAACTCACAGAACGGGAGAAAACATTTACAAACTACCTGTCTGACAAAGGATTAATAATTAGAATATATAAGAAGCTCCAAAAACTCAATAGGAAAAAAAATCAAGTAATCCAATTAAAAATGAGCAAAGAATCTGAATAGACATTTCTCAAAAGAAGACATACAACAGGTGTATGAAAAAATGCTCAACATCATTAGTCATCAGAGAAATGCAAATTAAAACTACAATGAGATATTATCTCACCCCAGTTAAAATAGCTTTTATCAAAAAGATAGGCAATAATGAATGCTGGTGAGGTTATGGAGAAAGGGGAACCCTTGTATGCTTTCGTGGGAATGTAAGTTAGTGCAACCCCTATGGAAAACAGTATGGAGTTTCCTCAGAAAACTGAAAATAGAACTCCCATAGCACCCAGCAATCCCACTGCTGGGTATATATCCAAAGGATGGGAATTCAGTATATTGAAAACATATCTGCATTCCCATGTTTGTGGTAGCACTGTTCATAATAGCCAGGATATGGAATCAACCTAAGTGTCCATCGACAGATGAATGGATAAAGAAATTGTCATACATATACACAATGGAATATTATGTAGCCACAAAAGGAATGAAATCCTGCCATTTGCAACAATATGGATGAAAGTGAAGAACATTATGTTATGTTAAATAAGCCAAGCACAGAAAGATAAACTTCTCATGTTCTCACTCTTATGTGGAAGGTAAATATTAAAAACAATTGATCTCATGGAGGCAGAGAGCAGAATGATGGTTTCCAGAGGCTAGGAAAGGTAGTGGGGAGGGTGGGGTAAAGTGGGGGTGATTAACGGGTGCAAAAATATAGTTAGATAATTAGACAGAATGAATAATATTTGATAGCACAACAAAGTGACTATAATCAACAAGTTATGGTATATTTTAAAATAACTAAAAATGTGGTTTTGGAATCTTCCTAACACAATGAAATGATAAATGCCTGAGGAGATGGATACCTCAATTACCCTGATTTTATTAATTCACATTGTATGCCTATATCAAAATATCACATGTGCCCTATAAATATACACAACCATTACATACCCATAGTAATTAAAAATAAAAAATGAAGATGAAAAGAAAAAAATAAGCATACTTTATGGGATGTAGAATACACTTCCAATTTTCAAAAAGATTACATATTGTATATATAATATATATGATACACTTCTGTACACATATACAGATAGAAGTATTTTTAGCATAAAAGGAGGCATGCCATAGATACATTATATATAAAGCATATCATATACATATATGTATATATATGTGTGTTGTATATATTTGATTTTATATTCATAGAATACCTTTGAAATTTTATACAGGGAACTGATATCAAAGAAGATAAGGCAATTGAGGGTCTGGAGTGAGAGGAAGGTTTACTTTCCAGCATAAATTTTTATAATGTTTTAATTTTTGTTATATTTATATATTAATTTTCAAATAAAATTAGTCAGAAATCAAAACTGTATTATCCAATAAAAACTATAGATAGTTAAAAAGAATGAGAAAAATCTGTGTGTAGTGACAGAACTGTATCTATAATATATTGTTAATTGTTAAAAGCATATTGGGGAACAGTGCATCCAGTTGAATAATATTGATGTTAAAAGAAATAAAATAGACTTACATGTATGTATGATTGTATAAATGTATGTATTTATGCAAAAAGAAGTAAAAAATGCATAATATTAAATACACAATGCAAAAACATTTTTATTTATTAGTTCCTAAATTGCTTTTCTGATCTACATTCTGTGACTGTTCTAAGGTGGAATGTCTAATTATTGTGGGTCTGTCATATCATCCTTATTGTTGAGGTAGGCAAACTTATACTTGAAGGTATCTGAGATATATTCCCAGTCTAAGCATAATGAGCATTTACGGCCCTTTTATTGTTTAGGCCACCATTTCCTCTATATGATCTAGGATATATCTATATATGTCTATCTATCTATCTATCTATCTATCATCTATTTTGTAGTGTAGGGCACTCCAGAGGAGGACATTTATTTGTCTAGCTCTACTTGGAAAAGGATAGATGTGGGCAGAAAGTTGGAGGGAAAGATGGAGCTGAACAGTTATAATGTGCCTATAATGTGTGTATAATTTTACACCACACATTGTTTAAGGTATTGTAAAATATTGGTTCAAAATAGGTGAGGATCAGAGGCTACAGTAATCTACCTAAGGTCACCAAACTCCTTTATCTAAGATATACAAACATAATGAGTGTGATGCGCACCATCTGGGGGATGGACACGCTTGAAGCTCTGACTGGAGTGGGGGAAAGGGCAATGTAACCTAAACATTTTTACCCCCATAATATGTAGAAATAAAAAAAAAAAGAAGCCTGGACTTAGGCTCAGAGCCTTTCTGAGTTCGAAGCCCACATACATTCATTCATTCCACTATGCTGTATTAACTTGCTTTTATGCACTTCAAATGCACCTTTCTTCTCACCCAATTCATAAAACTCCAATTGCTGTCCTAGCAAGATGTCCCCTTTGGAGTACAGATTATGGTACTCCAAGTCCCTTCTATATTCTTTCTTTGAGACTCAGAGTTGTATAGTGGTTAATAGCACAGACTCTGGAGAGTTTGAAGCCAGATATCCTGAGTTTGAATTTGGGACCTTCTACTTTGTTAGCCATGTGAACTTGGCAAATCATTTAGCTTCTCAGGGCCCAAACGTACTCATTTGTGAAAAGACACTGATAACTCCCACATAGAGTGTATGTGAGAATTATTAACAAACGAGTGAAGAATGTAAAGCACTTAGATGAAATAGTGTCTTACACATAGTGCTGTATAATCATCGGTTATTATAATGTGCTTACCTACTGGATGTGTTCTGTTTCAGAAGTATAGGTAGCTGCTTACATGGTATGTTGTGTGAGACAGTGAAAAGGATCAACTAGAAGGAAATTTTCTTTTATAATGCACTTTCATGGTGTTTCTTCTTACTTGGTCAGAAAGTTTAGCCATTGGAGTCACTAATGTGAAACACAGTGAAGAAAAGGGGACACTATTTCCAGAATGACTCAGGAAACAGAGAATTTCTCTCTAGTTCTCCGACATTAATCTCTGTATCATTCCTATTTTAAAGATGATAGAGCTCAAAAAAGTTAATTTGCCTTATTATCAAGGTTTCCCAATCTGGGCATTATTGACATTTTAGGTCAGATAATTATTTGCTTTAGGGTGCTGTGATGTGCATTTGTAGGATGTTTAGTAGCATCTGTGGCCTCTATCTAGTAGAGGCTAGTTGTACCCATCAGCTATGATAACCAAGAACATCTCCAGACATTGGCAAATATACTCCCAGTGGAGTGGAACAGGGTATAAAATTATCCCCTGTAGAAAACTACTGCCTTAGGTCCTAAATTTGTACATGGAAGGCTAGAATTCAAACTCAAGTATCTGACTCAGAATTCCATGATTTTCAACATTATTTGACACGAAGAATGTGCCATAGATAAGCCCTGAGTAGCAAGGAGAAGAAAAGGGTACATGCTGTGGGAAGTCAGGTCTGACCTAATTCACAATTTTTTTTTTACCAGAAAACTCATCACAAATGGCTCCTTATATTATGTCTGCACACTGCTAAAGGGAATGTAACAAGTGTGAGGGCTCCAGACCCTTTCTGAAGTCCGTTAAAAGATCTTCCAGACCAGGTACACAAATGTGCAGGTGGTAGGCAGAACTTCAGGACATCGGGCTCTTTAGCATTTTCACGAACTACCCAAAGCATTAGAAGTAACTCTGCAGAATTCTAACATGAACCTAGATATCTGAATATACCCAATCTACTTTGTGTTGACTCAATAGTGTGAATGTACCAGAGTAACAAGACAAGCATCTTTAAATTCATTTAAGTGGTAGCGATCTGAGATTCTCTAGGTCATATGCTTAATTTCCAGTGATAGTCATATTCTAAACCCCTTTTCAGTCCATGAGAAACACTAAGTAACAAAATGAAGACAAAAAGGAGGCAAATTTTGGAGCTTGGAACTCTGCATCTAGGCATCTTCCACATGATTTACTGCTCACAGTGCAGGATGCAAATAATGGCCATGCCAGCATGTGAATGCTTAAAATACATTCTAATGAAGATCACATTGTGAACATTGCCAAGGCAGAAGAAAATGCAATCAGGATTTAAATATGGCTAAAATAATAGCTCCTTGGATTCAAGTACACTGATTAATGCCAGAGACACTTATGAAATGCTGTTGTTTGGTCATCAGTTATTTTTCTTGTGGAACACTTTGTACTAGAAGCCATAAAAGAGGACTAATAAACTAAGAAAAGTATACCTTATTCTATAAAATTAGCATGACTCAGGTGAAGTGCTTTAGTTACAGATGATCTATGTCCTGAGATTGACAGATTATCAGCATAACTTACTTTGAAATATTCATATTCCAAATATTTCTGAAATATTCACCTTTCACAGCAGATTGTCTTGCTTTCTTCATGTTTGCATATAAATGTAAATTTTGTGCTTACTGTATACTCAGCTTTTTTTTATTTGAGGAGCCAAAATGAGCGTTAAAGATATCACTCATATCATTTGAAGAAGAAAATGTGCCTAAGCCTTAAAAAGAACATTGAAGCAATTTGTAAATATTCCCCACTTCAACTTTATAACCTGAAACAGTAGTTAAACAAACACATGTCCACAAAGGCTTACATGTTTGAAAGACTGGGTCACAAGAGTTAGTGATAAGAGTACATGGTAAATGCCTTCTATTACTATACTTTGTATTAAAAACAAAACAATAATGAACACAACAAAACAAAGCCCATAGTGTGCATCCCTCATATATTACAGATACCTTCTCTTTCTTGTGAGGATAAAGTTGTTAGGGAGCAGGCAGAAACTTGTTTATACTCAAAAAAACACCTACTTAAATGATCACGCATTGCTAATAATGAATTAAAATTGATAAAATTGTCCACTGTTGCTCTTTTCAAATAACACTTTGAGGTAACTGATTTAGTAATGAAAATGCTGGTTATGATGAAATTTCAGCTTAGCAATGTAGCATTAACTGTCTTCCTACTAATTATAACCATATGCTCACTATCATCATTATGTAGCTCAAAGAGAAAGGACTTGGGAATGGATGCCTATATGCTAGTCTTGGTTTTATTTCTGTTTAATTTTTTTTGTCTGTTTCCATCATTTGTAACATACAGTTTTGATAAAGACAAAATGAAGAAAGTACACAAAATAAATGGAACATCTTAGGAGTAAAACAATTGGTTTTGTTATTTATAAAATTATTAGCATAACTGCTAGATTTGGCCTGTTATGGTACAGTAGGAAAACTATTGGACTGAGAATCAGGAGACCTAGTTGTGATATTGTCACTAATTAGCTACGTGGCTGTAAACAAATTATTCAGGCTTTCTGTGACTCAATTTCTTCATCTTTTAAATGAACCATTGAATCAGATGATACAGCTCATGGTTCCTTCTCCTCCAACATCTTACATTTCAGTGATTTTGGCTCATATAGAAAGACCAGGTCTTGGTCATGGCTACCTAGGAACTACCTTATTACCATTCATTGTGAAATTACTGCTAGAGTTTAAAAGAGTTTGTTAAGAATTAGTGCAGCAGACTTGAAATATAAACCATTTCAGCATGATGCTCATTGGTAAAGAGCTAAACATAGCAGTTCAGGCACCATGGCATATTAAAGTAATGCATATGCCTTTTTAAAATCTGTTATATAAATGAACCAAAGATGGCCCCTGTATATTGGCCCTTAGGTTGTTTGTTTCTTCACAGCATGCTGAGACCTTTAGCTCAAATGCTCTCTGGCACCAAACTCAATTTTTATACGTCTCATTGTTTTAACTATGCCCCAAATAAACAAATTTTTAGCCATTTAGAGTCTGCCTGTTTTGCATACCCCGTGAAACTGCGCATCTGTTAGCCATAGATAAGATAAACCCTGTGGCTATAAAGGCCCCAAGCCACTGCTGCTCTCCGAAGTTCTCTAACCCAGAGATTCCCTGAGGTGCTGCTGACCGACATCACTCAGATACACCTGACTGACATCACTCAGACATATGAGCCCCATCTCCAATTCCCCTCTCCCCTGGGAATTCTCTTGTCCTCTTCCTCTTTTGGATGGTCATCCTGCACCCTAGCCTTGGGTAATCTCAGTCTGTGAGGGACTTCTCCTGCATGCAAACCTGACAACCAGTGTGTCACCCAAATAAAGCTTGTGTGTGCAAATGCTGTATGTGGGAATTAAAAACACCTAAAGGAACAAATTTCTAAATAAATAATGATCTAAATTAGAAACCATAATGTAGGTTAAGCCACTGTAAATCAAAACTTGTAGAATTCAGAAAAAGTAGTATTTAGAAGAACTTTTATAGCCTAAAATGAATGTATTCGGAAAAGAAGAAAGATTGAAAATTACTGAGACAAGTATTCACTTTGAAAAACTAGACTGAAAATAGCATAAAGTAAAAAAAAAAGAAGACAATTATAAATAGAATGGCACATGCTATTTCAAAGAAAAGACAAAGAAACAATATAGAGGATTTCAAAACCTGAAATATTAAATATTAAGATACAGGAATGTCTGGCAATATTTCTGAATAAATAGAAGGCACAATCAAATAGCATTAGCATGAAAAGGGGGTCATAATATCGCTTTGGTAGGAACTTTTATAATAACATATTATGAATGGTTCTATGCCACTAAAAGGAAAAACCAAAATAAAATGGGAAAATTTTTAGGTAAATATATATTAATAAAAGTGGATTGGGGTTTACTCAATTACTAAAAATAGTTCTACAGACACTAAATATATTGAAATAGTATTACAAATCTGTTTTTTTCCAAATGTATTAGGTCTAGAGGGTGTCAAGAGGCATGCTTTGCAAAGTCTTCAGGAACACATTATCTCTTTCTTTATTCAAACAATTCCAGAGAATAGAAAAAGAACTTGTTTCTCCTGCTTGTTTTATAAAAATTTTATAGCCCTGATATACAAAATTGATAAGAATAGTACAAGAAAAGACAATAGCAGGCCAATCTCCAGAAACATGGATGTTAGAATTCTTAATAGTATATTAGCAAACATAATGTAGCAATATATTTTTAAAATGTAACTCAAGTGTGGTTTATTCCAGGAATTAGAGTGATTTAATATAAAGAGAAATAAAATATTTTTAAAATAAAATATTACATTGACAGATGCAGAAAAAGCTTTTAATAAAAATAGCATCTAATTCCAGCAAACTATAAACTTCTTTAACCCTATCAATGGTATCTACTAATGACTTACATAAACTCTATATTTAATAGTAAAATATTAAGCACATTCTTTAAGTCTAGCAAGCAGATACAGATGCCCATTCTCATATCTTTTAAACATTGCAATAGAGGTTTTACATAGTACAAAAAGACAAGGAAAATAAGAAGAATAGGAATCAGAGGCTGAAGCAAGAGAATTGCTCGTGGCCAGGAGTTTGAGACCAGCCTGGGCAGCATAGCCACAATATCCTGACTCTTAAAAAAAAAAGAATAGGAATATAGGAATCAAAAGGAAGAAATAAAAAAAGTTATCTTTATTCAAAGGTGATATGAATATCTAAATACATAATCTAAGCAAATATTCAGACCAAGTTTTAAAATTAATAAACAATATTGCTAGACCTACGGTCAAAATATACAAAAAATAGTAGCAATTCTATACAGTATAAGTAAGAATTAGAAAATGCAATTGAAATTAAAAAGATCATATTCTAAGAAAATCCATAAGGTAACTAATAATAAGTCTAACAAAATATTATACATATATATATATATAAAAGACCTATTTGGAGAAAATTATATTAATACCTTTATGAAGTGTCAAAAGGATAGTGTAAATTAAAGATTTACATAGTGGCAGTATGCAAGGATCCAATATTGTCAAAATATCAATTCTTGTCAAATTTACTTATAAATTCAGTGCAATTTCAATTGAGTTTTTTACAGATCCGTGTAAAAATGTGAAGAATTATCAAAACAATTTGAAAAAGAAGAGTCCATTTTGCCACTAGATTCCAAGGCATATTACAAAAATACAAACAAAAGCTATGTGATGTTAGAGAGAGAGAGAAAGAGAGAGAGAGAGAGAGAGAGAGAGAGAGAGAGAGAGAGAGAGAGAGAGAGAGAGAAAGACAGGAAGACAGAGATAGAGACAGGCAGAGACAGAGAGAGGTGAATGAATGGAACAGAGCAGAACTACATATCAATGAGAAATTGCTATTTGACAGAAGTGGCATTTAGGGCAGAGAAAGGTGGGATTAATCGATAAAGTGTTCGAGAATAAAACAAAGGTTTAGAAATCATTAGTGTTCAGTATTCATCACAGCGATTCCTCCAATTAATTAATGCATTTTTTACACACACACACACACACACATGCACACCTAATTAATGCATTTTATTATGAATGTAAAACTACTTAGTTCTTAATTGTTCGGAAGACCTATTATTCAGATTGTGCATGATTCTTCTTTTTTATTCTTTCTCCTTCTCCTCTTGGTCTATTTTTGGGGTAACAATTGAACATTTACATCAGAGAAAAGGGAGAAAACAATCAAGTTCTAACATACTGGTTGGAAGAGGTTTGAAATTTCTAATTCAAGTTGTATTTAGAAAAATTTCCAATTCCTGTAATGGCAGACTAGGTAATGCTGACCAACTCTCTCACTGAGAACAACTAGAACACCTGAAAAAAATATTTTAAAAAATTCTATTCAGGACATAAGAAAGCTAACTGGTATTGAAGAATTGTGGAGTCAAGATCTGGGAAGAGCAAGTAAACACCAAAATGAGTTCTTCTTTAGAGCAGCCTTTTCCCAAGTGTTATCTGCGTAATCTCTCTCTCTCTCTCTCTGGTGTGTGTGTGTGTACCCATAAACCCATCTGCTGAATTCTTAATTTTGTTCGTTGTATTTTTTTCTTTGCTAAAATTTCTATTTGATCTTTTTAAAATAATTTCCAGTTTTCTGTTTGTTTGATGTTTATGTTCCTTGATCATAATAAGTACAGTTGTTTCAAAGATTAGTTTTCATAATTCTATGATAAAAAATATCTGCTTCTTTCTCTGCTGTCTATTATTTTTTCTGTTTGCTTGTTTGGTGTGTATATGTGTATATATATATATATATATATATATATATATATATAGAGAGAGAGAGAGAGAGAGAGAGAGAGAGAGGACCCTAATGCATACATCCAGATAATTCTTAATAAAGCTGATGAAAAGCAATAAGAGAGAGAAACATCTTAGTGGCAAACAGAGGAAGAGGAAGCATATACCATGTTCATGAACTGGAAGACTCAATACTTTAAATGTGCAAATACTTCAAAAACTGATCTAAGTAAACAATGACTTGAAGAAACAAACAAAAAAACCTGATCTTAAAATTCATATGGAAATGCAAGGTGCCCTAAATAGCTCAAATAATCTTGCAAAGATAAAAGAACAAAGTTGGAGGATTCATGCTCCCCAATTTTAAAACTACAAACCTGTAGTTCTCAAGACAGTGTATTACTCGCATAAGGATAGGCACACAGATAAATGAAATAGAATTGAGAGTCCATAAATAAAACCAGGCATCTATGATCAATTGAATTTTGACAATGATGCCAAGACCATTCAAAGGGGTAGAAATAGTCTTTTCAACAAATGGTGCTGCAGGAACTGAATATCCACATGTAAAATAATAAATTTTGATCTTTACCCCATACCGTATGCACAAACTAACTCAAAAGGACCTAAATGCAAGAGTTAAAGCTATAATAACCTTAGAAGGAAACATAAGTATAAATCTTCATGACCTTGGATTAGCTCATGGGCTCTTAGATAAGACACAAAAGGCACAATCAATAAAAGAAAAAGAAGATAATTGGACTTCATCCAAATTGAAAACTTTTGTTCTTTAAAGGGTATTATCAAGAAAGTAAAGACAATGCAGAATGGGAGAAAATATTTGCTCATGGTTCATCTGATAAGGGATTTATATCCAGAATATATAAACAGCACTTATAACTCAATCATAGAAATACAAACAACCCAATTAAAAAAATAGACAAAGAATCCACATAGATATTTCTCCAAAGAAGATACACAAATGGCCAATAAGTTTTTGAAAAGTTGTGCAATATCCTTAGTTGTTAGCAGAATACAGATTAAAACTGCAATGAGATACCACTTCACATCTACTAGGATGGCTATAATCTGAAAAAAAAAAGAAGTGGTGACAAGGATGTGTGGTAAAAAATAGACCTGCTCTTATACACTGTGGGTGGAATGTAAAATAGTGCAAGTGTTGTAGAAAACAGTCTGGCAGTTCCTCAAATGGTAAAATATGGATTTATACTCTATAATCCAGAATTTCTACTGCTAGGATATGCCCAAAAGAAACCAAAACATGTCCACTCAAGCACTGTACACAAATATTCTCAGCAATACTATTCATAATACATAAAATGTGGAAATAATCCGAGTGTACATCAATTGATGAATGGATAAATGCAAGTGGTATATCCATGCACTTGGATATTATTTAGCCATAAAAATGAATGAAGTACTTATACATGTTACAACATGGATGTACCTTGAAAACATATTGCAAAGTGAAAGAAGCCAGACACAAAAATATATTAATATATATTTCATTATTCCCTTTATGTGAAATTTCAAGATTAGGCAAATCCATAAATACAGAAAGTAGATTTGTTACCAGAAGATTAGGGGAAAGGAGAATTGGGAGTGACTTCTAACAGGTATAAGATTTCTGTTTGGTGTGATGGAAATGTTCTGGAATTAGTTAATGGTGATGTTTGCACAACATTGTGAATAAACTAAAAACACCACTGAAGTAAAAATTTTAAACTGGTGAATTTTATGTTATACAAATTATGTCAATATTAAATGCAATTAAAGGTAGTCAACGTTCAATTAAATACCAACAGATTTTTTTTTTCTTTGGTGGAACTTGACAGGCTAATTCTAAAATTTATATTGAAATGTAAAGGGCCAAGAATAGTACAAAGCAATTTTGAAGACGTTCAGAGGACTTCGTCTACTGGATATCAAAGTCCATTTTAAAGCTACAATAATGAAGAGAGTGTTGTATTGGCACTGGATTAGACAAATAGGCAAATCGATCTGAATAGAGTAAAAAAATAGACCTGCACATATATAGACAAAGGAGACACTGCAGAGCAGTGAGGAAAAGCTAATTTCTTCAATGACTGCTGCTGGGTCAACTGGATATTCATATGGAAAATGAAGTAAACTTAATTCTTCTCATCATATGCAAACTTAGATTTCACATCTAAAAATCAAAGGCAAATCAATAAAATATGTACAAGATAACACAAAAGACTATGTGCATGAAGTCATGAACTTCAGATAGGAAAAGATTTATTAAAGAGGACTGAAAAGCACTAATATAAAATAGATGTTTGAAAAATAGCCATCATTAATAGAGTGAAAGCAAAGGCAAATCATGAAAAACTATTTGTAGCACACGTAACTGACAAATGGCTCAGGTACAGGATATGTAAAGAGGTTGTACAACTTAATAAGAAAATTAGACAACCTAATAAAAATAGGTGGGGATTTCAACCTTCGCTTCACATGAAACAACATTCGGATGACCTATAAGCATATGTAAATGTACTTACTCTTCCTCCTTAGGAATTAGAGAAATGCAAATTAAAGCTACATAAGATTTTCCCCCAGAATACCTATAGTGAAAAAGATGGAAAACACCAAATATTGGCAAGAATGTGGAGAACTAGCGCTCTGCTGATCAGACTGTAAATTGGCACAAGCTCTTTGGGAAATCTTTGGCAGTCTACACTGTATTTGTACATACCCATATGACTCAAGCTTTCCACTATTAGAAAAATACCCTATAGAAATATGCGTACATTTGTGCTGAGACATATATAAGAACATTCATAGAGCAGCATTATTCAAAATGCTAAATTCCTAAACTCAGAATAATCCAACTGTCCATTAAGAGTAGAATGGATAAAGAGACTGTGTTATATATTCATACAATGACTAATAAGCAGTAATTAAAATGAATGAATTACAGCTACATGAATCCAATCAATCACATGAGTGAATTTCACAAATATATGTGTGAATGAAATATGCCAGGTACAAAAGAATGCATATTGTTTGAGTCCATTTATAAAAAGCCCCCAAACTTGCAAACCAAACTATGATGGTTAAAAATTAAAATAGTGGTTAAGTACAGAGAGGAAGGAAGGAAGTAGTGGTGGTTGGGAAAGGATAGGATTTGGAGAGGCTTCTGGATAATGACTGGATGGGAGTTGCATGGATATTCACTTGTGAAAATACATTTGAGCTGTTCATTTCTATTTTGTGCACTTTCTCCTAAGTATGCTATACTTCACAAAAAAATTAAATGGAAATACAGAAATTCTGCTTGTGGGTATATATTTAAAAAATTGAAAACAGGGTCTCAAAGAGATATTTGTATATCCATGTTCATAGCAGCATTTTCCACAGTAGCCAAAAGGTGGAAACAACCCAAATGCCCATCGACAGATGAAGGGATAAACAAAATGTGGTATATATGTACAATGGAGTATTACTCAGCTTTAAAAAGGAAGGAAATTCTGCTACATGCAACATCACGGATGAAGCTTGAGGACATTATGCCAAGTGAATTAATACAGTCACAACACACACACACAAGACCAAAACTGTATGATTCCATTAACACGAGGTATCTAGAGTGTTCGAACTCATTGAAATGGAAAGTGGAACTGAGGTTGCCTGGGACTAAGGGCAGGGAGTAATGGAGAGCAGTTGTTTAGTGGATATAGAGTTTCAGTTTTGCAAAATAAAAAAGTTCTAAAGACTATCTGTACAGCAATGTAATGTGAATATAGTTATTAACATTGAACTGTACATATAAAAATGGTTAAGATGGTAAATTTTATGTTATAGATATTTTACTGCTATTCAAAATATTTTAATTAAATAATCTTAAAAAATAAAACTATTGGAAAAACTTGTGTAATCCAAAGTCTGTAGTTTGGCTAATAGTATTATGCAAAAGCTAGTTTCTTAGTTTTGATAATTGTACTATAGCTATGAGAGATGTTAATGAGGTGAGTGAAGGCATTAAAATAAAAAGCTGTACTATTTTTGCAACTTTTCTTTATAGAAAAGTTAGTCTAAAACTATTTCAAAATAAAAAGTAAAAAAAAAAAAAAACAAACAAACAAAAACAAAATGTACAGTTGGGGAATTTCCATGCCAAGTTGGGGGAAAAGCCTGAACTTAGAACAAGATAGAATATCTTAGCACCAAAACCTCTTTTCCATTATACTTTATCTCCCTCTATTTTCCTTACACGATGATGAAATATTTCAAGTTCCCATGATCCCCAATAGCAGCAGGAAATCTAAATATTCCATTCCTATGTGTGATCAAGAGGTTCGTAGACATGAGGTGGAATTATTAAAGAGATCACTTAATTTTTCCTTAACCCATATTCACCTTGGCCGTTTCAATATTTTTATCTAAAAAGAAACACAAGGCTTGATATTCTATTCCCATAATAGAATCAATAAAGAAACTTGTGTCATTATAAGGAAATATTCCTAATGCTATAATGTGTTGTGCTGTTTTGTTTATCCACGCCAATGTTTTTAGCTTTCCTTCAATGCAAAAAAAAGAAAGAAAGAAAAAAGAGAAAAGAAAACACTCCCCCCCAAAAAACCCACTTCGTGTTTTTCCCTGATATTGATAGCACTTTGTGACTAAGTTTACTTATAAGAAGCTAAAATTCTTTTGTTAGAAGGAAGGCATAGTTGAAAGCAGATATAACTAACATGAGTAGGGTCTTAATCTCTTGTCAAATATGGGACAACTTTCTGCTTATTAATTTTAAAGGCACTTATATAGTATCTACTACAACCGTATTAGGCATTTCTCAGCAAGATGAAGAATAAAAAGCATGTGTTTATTTCCATATTATATAATTTATATGCATTTTGTATATATACATACACATGTATACAAACGTGTATACATAGTGTTTAATTCCTTCCCTTTCCTCCTGAAATGAGTGAAGGAGTAAAAGTGGATCTATAATGCTTTTGACAAATAATCCCATTTATTTATAATAATTTCGTTATAATTTCGTTTTGTAATAATCATAGACTATCAAATTATTTACAATAATTTCATTAAATGTAATTTAATAGTCACAGATGTTTCTCCTTGAAGTCTCTATATAGTTGACTTTGTACAATGATTTGATGTTTATTCCTTACATCAATTTTGGTTCAGTTAATTTCAGATTCAAGTTAGTTATACATACCTAAGATGGGTAGAATTTCTTCCTGCTGGCATTTTAACTATTTAGTTATTCAAATAAGTTAATAGATTAATCTTAAATATGTCCCTGAAACAGATTATCTTTGCATAAATAGACCACCACAATGTCTATTAAGATGTATTTCCATACTTAATAACTGGTCATTGATTTATGATCCTGAAACAATGCAAAATATAGGGTTGTCTTTAGATTTTCAAAGAAAAAGTAACTATACCGTTTTGTTTTTGGCATTATGTATACTTTACTGGAGCAAAATTCTTTGAATATTGAGGATCTGTGTATGGCTTATCTGGTAACATTATATTAGTTGAGATGATTAATTTGAATATTCAGTCCTCAGTAATTCTAAAAAAATAGCAGCTGACATTTGTTGTAATCACATACTTTTTATCTGTTTCCCAGCAAAACCACAGAACAATGCTATACATCTTTGGATACTTGGCACTTAAGGACAGTTCGTGATGTATAGTAATAGTGGTAGTAGTTAATAGTGGCAGCAGTAGCAATGATAAAAACTAACATTTATTGAGTGCTTATTTTATATATATATATATATATACACACACACGCACACACGCACACACATACATATATATATATATACACACACACACGCTATGCCAGGCACTGTCATAAGTATTACACCAGTATTAAGTTATTTAATTTTCACAACATGCATATGTGTATGCACTATTATCATCTTACAGATAAGGAAATTAAGGTGCAAAGGAGTTACATAATTTTCCTAAGCTAACACAGCTTGTAAGTGACAGAGTCAAGATTCAAACCCAGGCAGTCTGGGTCTAGAGTTTATGCTCCCTCTGTTTCACAGTTTCTCTTAAAGGAACATTCTCTACAATAATTATGTAAAGTTCCATTAATTGATTCTAGTATTACTAAAATGTATCAACTTACTTCAGTTTTATTATTTGTCTTTCGAACTCATTTATTATTCATTCAACAATTACCGAATGCCTACTAAGTAGCCATTGTGCTACGTACAAGACAGACATAATCACAATTGACATGAAATTTAAATTCTACTGAAGGAAACAGACATTAAATATCTATTTCTGTAATAAATCATTTAATTATAACTATAATTAGATATGGCTCATTCTTAAAGCTACCTATTTCATAAAATGTCTCTGGATCCCTCAGTCAGATGCCCTCTCTTCTTCCTCTAAATCCCTCCAGCTTTCTGTACCACTCAAATGGTAAGTAGTATGATTTGCCTTATATTACAGCTGTTTGAGCATTTTCCCTTTATTGTTTTCTAAAGGTTAAGTTCATTGACATCACAGATTGCTTTTTACTTACCTATGACCAATACAATATCTTTTACAAAGTAGGCAAAGTAGGTCCTCAATATTTATTGATTGGTTAAATTAAATTAAGGTGAACTAAGTCTGGGTGGGTTATTATTAATAGAAGAAGAAAGATGATGAGTGAATCACTTTACAAATAAGTCAACTTGTGCTTACTCTCATTATCAATTACTTAAGCAGCTTCAATAGGCTCAGGTTGGGACCAACTTTTGTGCTTGATATCTGAATTAGCTAAACTTAGTAAAAGCAGAGCAGGCACTAAATTAATGAATTGCTACTGACAGCCTTTTTCTCACCATGGGAATCATTGCTAAAACACACAAAATCTCTAACACAGAAACATTTCTTTTTGAAATAAAAGATTTCCATGATCACTTGAATCTACTCTATTAGTTTTCTTGATAAACTAAAGAAATGGGAAGACTGGAAGTATCTAGTCTTATTTAAGCAATAAGCAATAAGATATATATGAAAGTGTAATGGTATATATTCTGTAGGTTTAACACTTTAAAAAGAGAACTACTTTGTAGCAGCACCTAAGGTGGCTTGGTGTGCCAGTAATATGATATCAAAGAAAATTTTACTATTAAAACATAAAGCGTGCATTTTAAAATTTACCATTGAAAACACATATTTTGTTCTAAAAATGAGACATCCAGACAAGTATTATACGTCAGAAGCTGAGATTGTTAATCATGACCATCACTTTTAGATGGTGAAATACTCATCTTTCATTTGGAACACTAATTATGTTTTTCAATGATGGAGGCAAAAATCATTCTATGAGCTAATTACTTATAACAGAAATCAAAATGAGAAGCTGATTAGCTTTGTTACCAAAAACTTGGACATTTATTTATAAACCCATAACGATGAGTAATTTCTGAGAAATACTGGATTCAGGTTTCCTCCCCCATTTCTAACTACAGAACCAGAAAATGTCTAAAGAAACATGTCAAATGATTTTCACTACAGTAGCTGCTGAACAGCATCTTGTTTGGTTATTGAAATTATCTCTTCTATTTAAAATATACACATGACTGAATAAAATGCAATTTATTACTCATTAAAATTTCTTTACTTAAAAGGACTGCATTTTAGGAAATGAAAAAAGAGAATATGATACTACAGGAAGATTTTCAAAGGTTATTAGGTGAAATAATAAAATAATATACACATCATAAACAGGGTTCTGGTTTGCAGTTAACTCTTGAAAAATATATTTATATGTATAAACTACACTATATGTCTATATAAACATATTATAAATAAATGCAAAACTGCCACTTACTTTTAAACAGCTTATTATATAAAACATACAAGATTAAAAGAAATAGAGCAAGAAATTGAGAAATAATCATAATTAGGGTTTAAATGAACACTAAGTATTCCACTATCTAAAGATAAATGAAAAAAATCACTAAATAAAAGTGAGTGTGCAAACTATTCATCTGACAAAGAACTAATATCCAGAATATACAAGAAACTCAAACAACTCAACAGCAAAAAAAAAAAACCCCAAATAATCCTATTAAAAAGTGAGCAAAGGATCTGAATAGACATTTCTTAAAAGAAGATATACAAGTGGCCAAGTATAAGGAAAAATGCTCGCATGACTAATTATCAGGGAAAGGCAAATTAAAATCACAATGAGATATACCTTACCCTAGTTAGAATGGTTATGATCAAAAAGATAAAAAATAACTAGTGAGGATGAAGAGAAAAGGGAACTCTTATGCACTGCTGGTGGGAATGTAAACTAGACTAGTCTCTATGGGGAACAGTATGGAGGTTTTTCCAAATACCAAAAATAGAACTACCATATAATCTAGCAATCCCATTACTGAGTATGTATCCAAAGGAAAGAAAATCAGTATATTGAAGAGATATGTGCCCCCCATGATTATTTCAGCACTACTCACAATAGCCAAGATGTGGAATCAACCTAAATGTCTGTCAGTAGATGAATGGATAAAAAAAATGGAATATATATACACAATGGAATACTATTCAGCCATAATGAGCCCCATGTCTCTGCTGGGCATTGACCTAATAAGAGCTTTCTGCATTGGTCCCAACCCTGTAGCAGTTCTCAACTTGGGCCACATAGCTCTCTGGGGCATTCTTAGAAATCTAGGTAAAGGCAGCCATACTTCCAAAGGATTGCTGGGTGTAGTGCCCTCTGGAGATACACCTGGAGAAGTTGAGGAGCATAGTGACAATGTGTGGGGAGCACAGTCTGCACTGCACTATGAGGCAGTGCTGGGCAGTACTGGCCCCTCCTTTGAAATTGTTCTGCCCCTAGGCCCTTGAACTCTGGGCCTGTGATTGAAGGGTAGACCTGATGATCTCCAAAATGCTTTCAGGTTCATTCTCTCATTGTGTTGGACAATAGGTCCAGGTTTCTGTTTAGATGGTTGACTAGTTTCCCCAGTATCTTGGGGAATACCTTCTAGCTCCTGCTGAGATGGCAGATTCATACTAATCTCATTATCAGATGGTTATTTAGCCACATCCTTGGTGTTATCTCCTGAATATGCTTTCTCATTGTTTACAATATGACTAGGATGAGATTTTACAAATCTTTAAATTCTGCTTCCTTTATGATTGACAATTCTGTCTTTAAATCATTTCTCTCTTTTCTCATTTTCCTGTAAGGAGTCAAGAGGAATCAAGCCACAGCATTCACACTTTGTTTAGAAATAGGTTCAGTTAAATATATAACATATATCAAGAAAGCAAGATGATCATACTTACAGCAAACACAATAGACTTTAAGTCAAAAACTGTCACAAGGGACAAAGAAGGATATTATGTAACAATAAATGGGTCATGCTATGGTTTGAATGTGTCCCCCAAAGTTTATGTGTTGGAAACTTGATCCCTAACGTGATGATATTAAGAAGTGGGACCTTTAAGAGGTGATTAGGCCATGTGGCTCTGCCCTCAAGAATGAATTAATGCCATTATCTCAGGAGTGGATTCATTATCACTAGAATGGGTTTCTTATAAAAGAATGAGTTTGGTCCCCTTTTGCTCTTTCTTTCCTTTTCTTTCCCTTCTGCCTACTGCCATGGGATGATGCAGCAAGAAGGCCCTCACCAGATGCCAGCCCCCTGATCTTAGACTTCCCCGCCTCCAGAACTGTGAGCCAATACATTTCTGTTCATTATAAATTATTCAATCTGTGGTATTCTGGTAGAATAGCACAGAACAGACTGACAGGTAAACTCATCAGAAAAATATAATATAACAATTATAAACATACATGCACCTATCATAAGAGCACAAATGGTGTTGGGAAACTGAATACCCATAAGCAAAAGAATGAAATTTGACCCTTATCTTATACCATACACAAAAAAAAAAACCTCAAAATGGATTAAAAATTTAAATGGAATATTTGAAACTGTAAAATCTTAGAAAAAACATAGGAGAAAAGCTTCATGATATTGGTTTTGGCAATGATTTCTTGGATATGACACTAAATACTTCTGGTATTTATTCAATGAGTTAAAAGCAGGATCTTGAAAAGATATTTGCACTCCCATATTTATTGCAGCATTATTCCTAATAGCCAAAAAATGGAAAGATCCTAAATGTCTATCAGTGGATGAACAGATAAAGAAAATGTGCTATATACATACAATAGAATATTATTCAGCCATGAAAGAAGAAAATTCTGTCACATGTTACAATATATATGAACCTTGAGGATGTTATGCTAAGTGAAATAAGCCAGTCAGAGAAGGACAAATACCGCATGATTTCATTTATATTAGATGTCTAAAGCAGTCATATTCATGGAAGCAGAAAGTAGAATAGTGGTTGCCAGGACTAGGAGGAGTGGACAAGGGGAATCGCTGTTTAGTGAGTATAAAGTTTCAGTCATGCAAGATGAAAATGTTCTAGAGATCTGCTGTGTAACAATGTATATATAGTTAGCAATACTGTACTGTACACTTAAAACTTTGCTAAGAGGGTAGATCTCACGCCATTTGTTTTGTTTTGTTTTGTTTTTTACCACAGTAAAAAAAAAAAAAAAAGGCTTGCATGGATCAATTACTGAGAAGGTGCATTATTCCTTACTGACTCTTCCAAGAGGAGAATAAATGTTTTTTTTTGCTGTGCAAATGTTCATGTAATACCAAGAAGCAAAGTTTGAAAAGGAGCACGTTTCCTTAAAACAAAGAAAGCCGAACATCCTACTCCTCATTCTTTCTTTCCCTCTCCCCTCGCCTCTCTCTCTGACTACCTGAACCTTTAATATCTACAGCTTCAGAGAATACAACATGCATCAGAATTGTCTCTTCTGCAAAGAATCAGAAATGTTTGTACTGTATAGTATTTTAAATACGATATTTTATCTTTTCATAATTTTTTTAAAATTTTGAAAATCAAACGTATTTGATTATAATAATGTCACACTTCATCATTCAGTGTTGTACACATGGCAAACTTGGCATTTTAAAACAAAATTGCTTTGAATCATTTAGCAGTGAGAAAAGCACATAAATAATTTCTGAGTGACTAGAATATGCATTTTAGGCTGAATTAACTACATAACAGTCACGCATTTTTCCAAAACTTTCTAAAATAAAATGGGCAGTTAGGCTAAGAAGAATGATGAAAACTTTTACCCTCAGAAATCTTTCTGTGAGAAATAAAAGCCTTAGAATTATGTGCTTGTAGTCTAGTTTTCTTTTTAGCCTTAATTATAGCATTCATGGTGACACCTTATTTTCTGACATGACACACATTTAAATGTGTTTTTACGGCAAGTCCCTTTTATAACCAGACTCTTGAGTTATTTAAGAAGCAACCATGATAAAAAATGTTCTGAAATTAAGGATTGCCAGCAAAATGTAAGAGAAATGAGAATGCAAACCATTATCTTCATCATTAGATATTGATCTTTACTTATGCAACTTTTAAGCTATAAAAGTGTGTGCTATGCCCATCATCTGCATTGTTTGAACATGATCTTTATGATAACAATGTGTGCATGTGATATATCACTAGGAGAGATAGTCTCCTCTGGATGTTTGTTCATTTGTTCAATAACACTTTACTGAGGCCCTAATGTGTGCCAGGAACTATATTAGACATATGGAAGTGAAATATAATGTTAGAGCCCTCAAAACATTCACAGTCTGGAGGCACTATAGTTAATGTATCAGCTAATTGTTCAAAGTGATAGTTTATAATGGAATCTATAACAGGCTTGTGACAGTAACATTCAAATATGAACATGTGATATATGGTGGGAACAACTACATAGCTTCTATCAAGTACTGACAGACATTCATGCAACAAATATTTATGATATTTAAAGGACTATAAAGGATGAATGAATATATGACATAGGCTCTGCCTTCAGGGAGTCTAATAGAGTTGAGGAATACTGCTCAACTACAAAACACAATGGTGAACTAGCACCTCTTAAATAATCCTGGATAGAGATTGAGCCCATCCTTCAAAGCGAGGTATTACAAGGATGGAAAAACATGCACCACATGTACTCGCCATCAAATTGGTATTAACTGATCAACACTAAGGTGTTCGCATGGTGGTAATACTCACTGGGTGCCGATCAGGTGTTGGAGGTGGTGGTAAACCCAGAACTAATGGAAGCGGAGCGCACCGCATGGGGGAAGGACACACTTGCAGCCCTGGCTTGGGTGAGGCAAACGCATTACATGCAACCAAAATGTTTGCACCCCCATAATATCCTGAATTAAAAAAATAAAAAATAAAAAAATATTAATTAACTCAATAAAAAACCAAAGATGGAATAAAGTAAGTTGAAATAAGTTTTTAAATACTGGTACAAAAACCTGATGCAGAGTACAGAGGAAGGAATGATTAATATCAAATGGATGGGAAAAGCCTTGCAGGGGAGTTGAAATTTTAGTTCAGTCATGAAGATTGCCTTTTTCATAAGAAGAGAAGGGAGAAGTGGGTATTCTGTACTGGAACCGTGGCAGAAGGGATAGAGGCCTGAAAAGACATGGCTTGCTGTGGCTAGAGCATAAATGTGTATCACAATATGGTCAATGAAAAAGCTAAGAGGTTCTTTTAAAGCCAGCTGGTGATAGGCCTTAAATACTATTCAAAGGAAATTTGAATTTCATGCTTTAGACAATGTGATGATGGATAAGTGAGATAGATAGATAGTAATGAGGTTTCTCAGTAATTTCTAAGAATATTATTTCTAAGTCCTTATTGACCACTTCATAGTTACAGTGATTTATAGACTAACTTTTTTTTGAATATTCTACAATTTTATACAACCCATTCTTCTTTGGTCCCTTTTCTATACTTTCATCAACTTTCAGTATCTCTAATACTAATTTTTTTGTCTTTTATTATACTTAGTTTCCTCTTATGCATGTGTCATTCCCATGCTAGATTATAAATTCCCTGAAGGTATAGATCATGTCTATATATTCATTAATCGTTTATCTACAACATGCAGTTAATAACAGTTCCCACATCTCTGGGTTATTGGGAAGATTAAACAAAATAACACACATAAGAAACTAAGGATATAGTGGTTAAAAATTCAAACTCTGGGACCCAAATGTCTGAGTTTGAATCCCAGTTCTGTTGATAGCTGTGAAAGCTTGAACAAATTACTTTACCTTTTTTAAAATTATTTTTTGTAGAGACAGATTCTTGCTATCGCTCAGGCTGGTCTTGAACTCCTGGCCTCAAGCAATTCTCCTGCCTCAGCCTCCCAAAGTGCTGGTATTATAGGTGTGAGTCACCATGCCTGGCTGACTCCATCTTTTTTTCTTTCTTTCTTTCTTTTTTTTTTTAAACAACTTTGTAGAAGGATAATTCACACTATACGATTCACTCATTTAAAGTGTATAATTCACAGATATGTGTAAACTTCGCCACAGAACATTTTCATTGCAACAGAAAGAAACCTCTATACCCTTTAGCTATCATCTTACCATCCCATCCCCTCTCACCCTCTTCCACAGCCCTAAGCAACCAGTAATTTACTTTCTGTCTCTGTAGATTTCCCTGTTCTGGATACTTCACAATAATGGAATCATGCATTAAGTGTTCGTTTGTGTGTGTGTGTGTGTGTGTGTGTGTGTGTGTGTGTGTGTGACTGGCTTCTTTCATTTAGCATAATGTTTTCAAGACTCATGCATGTTTTAGCATGAATCAAAACTCCATGCATTTATATGGCTGAATAATATTCCATTGCATGGATATATCACATTTTGTTTATACATTTGTTGGTTGATGAGCATTTGCGTCGTTTTTATCTTTTGACTGCCATTAGTGATGCTTTCATAAGCATTTGTGTCCAAGGTTTTTTGTGGACATATGTTTTCATTTCTCTTGGATACATAACTGTAAGTGGAATTGCTGGGTAATAGAGTAACTCTATTTTTAAACATTTCAGGAAACTGCCGGATTGTTTTCCAAAGCACCTGCACCATTTTACATTCCCACCAGAACTGCATGAGCGTTGCAATTAGTCCACATCTTTGTCCAGATAATAATTTCTTATTATCTGATTTTTTTTTTATTTTTGCCATCTTAATGTGCGTGAAGTGGTATTTCATTGTGGTTTTGATTTGCATTTCTATGATGATTAATGACGTTGAGCATTTCTTCGTGTGCTTGTTGGCCATTTGTGTATCTTCTTGGAAGAAATGCTTATTCATGACCTTTCCCCATTTTCAATTGACTTATTTGTCATTTTATTATTGAACTATTATGTGTTCTTCATATATTTGGAATATAAGTTCCTTATCATATATATGATTTAAAAATAATTTCTCTCATTTTCTGGGCTGCATTTTCATGTTTCTTATGTTGTCCTTTGAAGAACAAAATACTTAAATGTGACGAAGTCAGATTTAACTATTTTTTGTTGTTTTTTTCATGCTTTTGGCATCATACATTACTTAATCTCGGTGTGTCGCAATTTTCTCATCTGTAAAATTGTGGTGATAGGTGTTGAATAGGGATATTTCATAGGGTTGTTAGAATTAAATTAACACAAATAAGGAAAATAATATTTAACATATAGTAAGCACTCAACAAATGTTTTCTGTCACTCTTAATGTTATCGTTAGCATTATTAAATAAAACATTCAAAACAATGTCTGGCACATTGTAGGGATTCAGTAATGTTAGTTCTTATTATGTAAGAGTAATTTCCTGCATCTGACAAATAAAAAAATGCATTGAGAAGAAAATAAATATAAATATTTGAGAAGGAAAGATTTTTAGGGAGAGTAGGTATTTAAGGTGTTAAATGCTCATTTCATTTAAAAATGATTAAAAGAAGACCAAAATTCTAAATATTTAATCTAAGGTTGTTTATATTAAAAAAAATCAAACTGGGACAATGATGAATGGTTTTAAATTTTCCTTTAATATGGTGCCTTTTATTTTCTTTACTTCTGACTTGGATGATCAACAGTGATAATTTGAATTTTATGATAATGGAGGAAATTGGCAAGTCACTTGTGAAATATTATGGCAATAATGGTTTTGCACTGAAGATAAATCTTTTATCTTCTCCAAAGTAATATGATGTGTCAATAAATGTAAAGTAAAAATCACACACATATGTGTTTAGCCAACAACCTTTAGGAAAGCTTTCTATGCATAATAATAAAAGACTTTTAATGATTTCCATTATATGCAAAGAAATTTGGAAAAACATATCAAAATTCATTTCTGCTTTTCTTCAGTTTTAGTTCTAAGCATATGTACTATGCAGATAAACTTTCATTCGAATGAAAATATAATTGTGTCAATATGAACAAATGTTCATAATGGAGGGAAATGTGCATGCAAATTGTATACCCAAGAGAGAAAAATGGAAATAGAAGATCTATACCTAAAGAGAAATTAGGGCTGTCATTAACTCATTGGTTCATGTTTATTTTCCTTTTGTACACCACAACGCTTACTTGCCTATCACATATATCCTTTATTACAAGCATTAATGTCTGACAGTGTTTCTGAATTTTATAATTATGTGAAAATTGCACACCTGCTGTGTCTATGTGGGCTGTTCTCAAATTGATGTTATCAGAATGATCGTGAGGAGTCTTCCTGAGCTAAGGAGTGGTTGTTTTTCTCTCTTTAATAAATGTAAAACTAGGGCTTTGGCCTCAAGTGTAGCTGAATTAGTGGATTTATCTTTGTGAAAGAGAGAACTTGAAAAGGGAGAAGGGCCTAGGGATGCCCAGCTTTCTAGCCGACTCTGTCAAGGAACCAGGCATGTGAGTGAAACTTTCTTGTACCCTCCAGATTAATCCAGCTGCTAACTGAACATGACAGAGTGACCCCCATCAACACATGAGGCATAGCAATTGTCAAGTCAAACCCTGTCTGTATTCCTGACTCTGAAAATTATGAGGTAAAATAAAATGGTTGTTATTTTAAGTCGCCAAGTTTTGAAATAGTTTGTTAATTAGTAGTAGGTAACAAAATACCAAATTTCTATAACCATATACTTTTCTAACATTTTATATGAAAAATTTCATATGTAAGAAAAATAGAATTTTACAGTGAAAACTTATATACCCACCACCTAAATTTCACAATAAAAATTTTTACCATATTTGTTTTATCACATATTTATCTATCTAGCCATCCCTCTACTGATCCATCAAAATAGCTTACTTCTGATGTATTTCAAAATAAGTTGACATCAGTACACTTCATTCCTAAATATTTTAGCATGGATATCATTAACTGGAATTTAATATGTGGTTGTATATTTTTTCTTTTCAAACAATGAAATACACACATCTTAAATGAAAATGTACTGAGTTTTGAGAAGTGCGTACACTTGCATAACCCAAGCCTCTATGAGGTATACAATATTAACATGACCTCAGAAAGTTTCTTCATGCCCCTTCTAGCAAATCAAGAAGTCATTGTTCTTATTTTTTTCAACCATAGGTTTAGCCTGTTCTTTATATAACTTCATATAAAAGTTACTGTACAATTTCTGTGCTTTTGTATAAGGCTTCTTTGATTTGGGTTGTTTTTGAGATTTGTTCATATTGTATTTATCAGACATTCATTCCCCTTTATTACTGAGTAGAATTACATTGTATGACTGCCCCTTAGTGTGTCTAACTACTTTCCTGGTAATGAACATCTGAGCTGAATCCAGATCTTAGTTATGATGAATAAAGCTACTTTAAACTTTCTAAGTTTTTTTGTGAACATATACTTTCATTTCTCTTGGGTAAATATATAGGAGTAGAATTGCCGGGTCATAGTGCATGTATGTTTCATTTTATAAGAAACTGTTAGATGCTGTTTCGAATTAGTCATATCATTTTACACTCTAAAAACAATGTATGAGAATTCTAGTTACTCTACATCCTTGCCAACATTTGGTATGGTCAGCCTTTCAACAGTAAATATTGAGGAGGGTGTTAGATACATCATTGCGGTTTTAATTTGCATTTGCTTGACAATTAATGATGCTGAAGTTTTTTTTCATGTGCTTATTTTTATATCTTCCTTGGTGAAATGTCCGTTTAAGTCTTTTGCCCTTTAAAAATGCTTTTTGTCTTTTTATTGTTGAGTCATAGGAGTTCTATATATATTTTGAATATGAGTTCTTTATCCGATTGTGCTTTGCAAATATTTTCTACCAGCCTATGTTTTGCCCACTCATTTACTTAATTGTGTCTTTTGAGAAGCAGAAGTTTTATTTTTAATGAAATTTAATCACAGTTTTCTCTTATGGTTATTGCTTTTTGTGTCATGTCAAAGAAACCTGTGCCAAACTCCAAGTAACAAAAATATTCTTCTATGGTTTCTACTGGAAGTTTCATAGTTTTAATTTTTACTTTGGAACTATGGTCCATCTTGTATTAATTTTTGTGTGTGAGGAGAAGTAAGGGTTAAGGATACTTTTTTCCCCATAAGGACACTCAGTTGTTCTAGCCTCATTTATTGAGAAAATCCTTTTCCCCCATTAAATTGCTTTGGGGCCTTTATAAAAAATTAATAGATCATATAATGTGGGTCTATTCTGGGGTCTCTAGTCTGTTTTCTTGATGTATTTGTCTGTCCTTAAGTCAGTACAATGTTGTCTTCATTCCTACAGTTTTGTAGTAAGCCTTAACATTAGGTCAAAATAAATCCTCCAACTTTGTTCTTTGTTTTGCAAAATTATTTGAGATATTCTAAGTCCCTAGAAATCCCACATACGTTTTAAAATCAACTTATCAAAGTCTACAAAAAATATGTATTGCTGGATCGATTGGTATCATAACTACATGTTGTCTTTACAATCCGTGAACATGGTATATATTTATATTTTTAAAAATCTTTAATTTCTCTAAGCAGTGTTCTGCAGCATACAGTGCACAGGTTTTGCTTACTATTTTTCTTTGGTTGCTTTCAAGACTTTATCTTTATTTCTAGTTTTTAACAAGATGATATGCTGTGCTGAGGTATGGTTTTCCTTCTATTAACTTGCTTGGGGTTTGCTGAATTTCTTGAGTCTATAAATTTATGTTTTTTACTAAATTTGAGAAAATTTCATTCACTTTTCTCTTCAGGTATTTTGTTTTTCTGACAGATTTTTTTCTTCTCTTCTACTTTTGGTATTTTGTTAATACGCATCATAACCTTTTGATATTATCCCTCAGGTCACTGAGATTGTGAATTTATTTTCAATCATTTTCATCTCTGTTTTCAGATTGGATAATTTCTATTGATCTCTCTTTATGATCATTGACTTTTTTTCTGTCGTCTTCCATCCGATATTGTTTATCCAGTAAATTTCTTTCTCAGAAGTGTATTTTCTTTTCTCAAATTTCCATTTGACTATTTTAATAGTTTCTATTTCATTGCTGAGATTTTCTATTATGTAATTTATCACAATCATATTTCCTTTATATTTTTTTTTAGCATACTTCATAGTTACAATACCTACTTTAAAAGTCTTTTCTGCTAATTCCAACATCTTAGTCATCTTCATGTGATATCACTCTATTGCATTTTTCTTTGAATATGGGTTATATTTTCCTGCTTTTTATATATCTAGTAGTTTTGGAGTAAATTCTAAGCATAAATGCTATAATCCAGAAATTCTGAATTCTATATATTGATTTTTATTGTTATTTTTGTTACAGCAGTCAGTTAACTTGGCTGGACTCATACTCCTAACTCCTTCTCCCCTGTGGTGGTGAGGAATTGAAATCTCTGTTTAGTTTTTTAACCTGTAGCTAGGATGTTTATAATCTGCCTCAGACATGTGTAATTCAGGGATCAGCTAGATATACAGGAAGATTTTACACATTGAGTTGAGGGGACTCTCTGTGGCTCTCTTTTTAATGGAATATCACTTTTACTTCCAGATGCTGTCTTTGCCCCTAACTTTATTATCTGTTTCTTCAACTCATTATGGTTTGGGACTTACTCAATTTTAGCTACTTCAGGTGGCACTGATTAGGGCTTACCTTTAGACAAAAAGCACTAAAATATGGAAGCTCAACCAGTGTCCTTTTCTTTTTTAAGTGTAATCCACCTAAAGTATTACCTGCTTGATCTCTCATGCCTTTAGACATTTTCCCCCAGTGCTGTTATTTGTGGGATTGCTGGTCAGCTAAGAGTGAATCCTCCGTTTTTAGACAGGGAACATTCAAACCATGTGACTTTATTATATATAAATAAGATAAGACAGTGAATGATATTAGCTGATTCCAAATCTATATTTTTTTGGCTGCTGTACAAATGTAACCTTATATCAGACTTAGTATAGAACAAATTATGTATATACACATAATTTTAACAACTCCTATTTTCTTGTGTTTACTTCTTTTTGTTGTGAATTTTGTAGAAAGAGAAATTAAGTATTGTATTTTAACTTGTCTCTTTTTCTTTGATCAGTGACTTTGATGTTTTTAAATTTGGTTACATTTTTCATTATTAGAGAGTTTTTCTACTAAAACAAGGACTTGTTTAGAGTCATAAATAGTTATAATTTCAATTGCAAAAATAAATATGACCAAAGATGATATGTGCATCATAGACGAAAATTTAAGTCAAAATTAACAAAACCCATTTGTCTTAAGAAAGTGAAAGAGTAGATCCAAATAATTTGACTTTTGACATTTTATGTGCTGTCAACTTGGTTTTAAAAAATAAAGATGATATACTGAGCATGGTATTTTGCTGCAGTTAATAATTCAAGTCTAAACTTATGTAATTGAGAGTATATTTCTTAAAATAACTTCAAATGTATGGTAAATTATTAATTTCTAGTACACCGTAAACAGGATGCATTGTTTACAGCTGTTTAGATCCACTAAATATCTGTAGATTTGCTTCCTCAGCTACAGCAGGAACATACTGGCTATAACTCCCTGCCTCGTTCAATAACTTCCAGTAATTATCAGGAATAAAATGCAATAAATTTATGTAATAGACTGCCCCTTTGCTATAATATACAATCAGAGGCGATCAATGCTTCTTACAATAAGGAGAAGAATTACAACTGTGCTTTGTTTTATAGCTTTGGTAATACAGCTTTGGAAACCACCAGAGGGAGTAGAGTTAAACTTCAGTGGTAAAATTCCATTGCTGTAAAACATAGCCTCAGGCTGACATTTTACAAAGTAGCAACACAACAAAGGGTTGTGTACTTCTTAGCAGACTATTTTATTTGTTCATCCATCTAGCTAGTCAAAGACCTCCGCTTATTGCTGCTCTTTTAGTTCATAGGCCTGGAATAATAAGAATCCCACTGAATATAATAAATAATAATCAAGTTTAACCTTTGACCACATCATTATAAGAGGGGAAAGATGTATGTAGTTGATAATGAAACCTCCACTGTTGCAGTAACCCACAAAGATTTGTTCATTACAAAGTTATATTTGTCACAGTTTTAAAAATACATTTTTATTGTGGTTTAAATCAAAGGGCATTTTTGAGCCCTGCCTAGTTACGCTTAAAGTATAATTACACGCTACATATCTTGCTAGGTAAATGAAAGACTTTTCTTGGTTATTTGTTATAAATTTCTACTTTGCCTGTAGCTACGTGAAGGCCATGCCTCTAAAGTGTTTCAAGTATAATGCACAGTGAATATAAAACAGTCCATTAATTGGGATAATAGGTCCCAGCATGTAATTGCATTTCTTAGGTACTATGGATAGCAACTGAGTGAAGTGGTATTTATTCAAGGTTGTTAGTCACCCGTGGATAACTTTATTTGTCCACTGATGCTTAAATAAATGCATCATACATCAGTAAGAATATTTATGAAGAAATTTACAACAAAAATCATCATTGCATCTCAAATTATGAAAGGAAACAGTGTATAAAAGTTACTGAAGAATGCTGCAATAAAATTTTGCCAATGCCTCAGGTTACTTGCTTTTATGTTGGTGGACAGTAAAGTATTATGGAAACTCAAGAACAAATGTGAACCAAACATGATGACTGTACTACTTTTGATGTGCTAACCAACAAAATACCTGTAAGACATGAGGTAAATTCCACGAGCAATTTCCAGCCCTGTTAATTTGTACAGTGTTTTAAGAAAAAAATAATTTGCCAACAGACAATCTGTGAATGTGTCACAAAATTTTGCAGTCTCACAGATAGTGTGTGTGTGCGTGTGTGAGGCTTTGTTTACAGTTGTAAAAATGTTTCCATTGGCTTTCATTTAATAAGTTGTTGGCTATTTCTAAGCTGTTAAAAAACACTTGTTCTATTTTATAACATGGAAGCCTTCCCAACTCATTCAAGAAGAGTTAAGATGGAAGCCCAGAGCTCCATGAGCTCAAGTTAAGATTACCCTCCTGAGAAATCATTGGTAGAACTGAAGGAGGGATCCATAACTTTGATCCACCACGGTTTTTGACCCCTCAGTATTCCAACTTCACCTTTATTATGTGCTTTGAGGCCATCTGAATGAATCCATGAATGTCATTTGTCCTGTTTACATCAGTCCCTGAAAGAAGTCCAGGATTCCTAGAGTCCTTAGATCATCAATTACTGAGTATAATCTCCATGAAGCTCTGCCGCCTGTAAGGCGATAACTGCATCGCCTCTTCCATATGACTTCCTATATGTTTGCTTTATCCTTCTCTGTACCATCCACCAACTTTCCATTTTTTAAATAATTTACTTATTTATTTCCTGTCATAGTAGATGCACCACAAGTAGTTTTTGAAAGGCTGACTGAATGACTAAATGAATCTTCTTTGTCTTTGGTGCAAAATAGATATTTCTAAGATTAAGATGAAGAAAATATTCTATTGAAAGAGGAGGACTTTATGAAGCTTCAAAGGAGAGTGCATAATATCTTCTTGTGCCTTTGGAAATTTGGGAAACAGAAATATTACTCCCACCTGTACCAGAATTTTTTTGTGCTTGTTTGTGTTACTGATCACATCATGCCCGTAAATATGAGAACCATCTTGTTTATTGACTTGAGAAATCTTTGCTGCTTCCGGTGTTTCTGTTAGTCTATAATAATTAATAATGTCTAGGTTTTCCCGATTTTGTGTTCATGTGCAATCCTTCATATAGGCTAGAATTTGTATACTATAACACATGTAGGAATTACTTGCCCCAGGAATTTTTATAATTTGAATCAATATATTATAGTAGCTTGTTGATTAAAACCAAAATTTTAAGTTATCCCTCTTTTCTCAAGTATATTAAGCCTTTAGAGTATTGGCATGTGATCATAAAGATATTGAGTGAAGAACTGAAAATTGAGGAAAAAATCTATAAGGGCTTGTGTCAATTTTATTGGCAAATTTACTCTTACATACAAATGAACCAAGTCTTGGCATTTTCCTTTTACCTACAAAAGAAATATGAGACACAAATTAATTACTTTATTCTGAAAAGCTTGCACATGCATTTTGTTTTAAACAGGAGAGATTTATTTATTCTCCAGGTTTTGCGAGGAGCAAACATTTTTCTAATGACAAAAAATACACAAATGTTCTATTATAATATGGATAGCAAGATAAATGGAAGATTTAAAAACTTAGAAGACAGAAATTACTAATTTTGAAATTAGAGTTCATTTGTAACCTAGCATAACATTGTTAACTAATGTTAATGGATGATTAATAGGTTTAAGGTTTCTGTATCTTTTCCACAAGTCAGAAAGGAGATTATGTTATGTTTATGGTATGATATACTTCTAAACTTTTGATCAGCAATGTCGCATTTCTGAAAAATGTAATGAGATATGCCGTCCTTTAGAATCTTATTTGGCATGGTCATTAAAAATAGAATAACTGCATTTTTCAGGGATTTGATCTGGATTATGTGTTTTAATACCATTTTATGACTAATAGAGTGCTACACTGATGTATAGTTTTATAACTATTTTGTTTATGAATTAAAACAATAAAAGTAAGCTACCTTTCAGTCTTCTAATGTGTTATATCTAAAGAAGTTTTTAGTGAAAAAGCTGCACCTGTTCTGTCCCCAGATCATCCATAAGAGAAAATAGGCAGCCAAAAACCATCGTTAAATAATATGCTGACATCACCCATCTTAGCACAAGTCCTTCTCTGCAGAGCTTTCTTCCATTATAAAGTTTCTTTATTTTCTTTCAAAATATAAGTTGACTTAAAATCTACTTTCTTAAGAAGCATGAGTGAGGTATTCTGAAATTATACAGTCTTGTATAATGTATATCCCTATTGAGGTCTGAGCATCAATCTAAACTTTGTATTATGTATCTCTCTTCAGAATGCTATCCGCACGTGGAACAGTGCCAGTCATATTAACATGTACTTAATGCAGACTAGAAATTCTACTTATGGTAGACTTGGAGATGTATTATTCAGGCCCTTGAAAGAAAGCCTTGTTACCCTAGCTGCCATCAACTTAAGGTAATGCCTCAACCACAGAGAGCCATTCTGTCTGAAGTCATGTCCTTCTGGGGGTAGTCCATATGCAATGACTGATTGAGATAAGGTATAAAGTTCCAATCATTTTAGTACACTCTGGGACAAGCCTAAAGGGCCATACATGCTACAGTACTCCTGGTAGAATTGAACAAAAATGTGTGGTATCTGCACCATGGTTTGATTTCATCCTGTGTGAATTCTGCATCCTTTTCCTCTCTTCCAAATCTTAGCACCTGGTTCCAGAGACCCTCAAACTGCAACAATATTTTTATGCCTCTAGATTCTCATCCAAATCTGACTAGACTTCTGATTTATTCTATGTATAGATTCTCTGGCAAAAATCACACTTTCCTCTCAACTTCTCATTATTAATATCACAGAACAAAAGATGACTTGACCTTCAACAATATGAACTATCATGAGAGTCACACCTGGCAAACCTCTTTCTATATTCACTATGTGAGAATGCTCCATAAGTGCTAAAATGGTGTATAAGCAAAAGTAAATCATATCGCCTCTGATTATTCCCTGTACCTTTCCTCCTGACCATATTCCGTTAGCCATCAGCTACTTTCATAAAATGATCAGAGAGTAAAAATGGTGGAGGAGGGAGCTCCAAGGGCTGATACCTCCAAAGAAACTCTGAAAACGTGAGCAAAAACTGTCAAAATAAACTTTTTTGGAACTCTGGAAAAGAGGCAAAGGTTTACAGCCACCAAGCAAAAACTGAATTAAGGAAAAACTCCACATGTAAGTGAGATCACACAGTACTTGTCTTACTATGTCTGCCTTATTTCACTTAATATAATATCCTCCAGGTTTACCCATGTTGTCACTAATGGCAAGATTCTTTTCTATTTTATGGCTGAATAATATTCCATTGTGTATATCTATCTATCTATATATCACATTTATACATTTTATATATATAATGTGCAGCATGAATAGTGTGGCAACAAACATAAGAATGCAGATATCTTTTTGACTTACCAATTTCATGTTCTTTTACATCCCAGTAGTGAGATTGCAGGACCATATGGTAGTTCTAGGATTAATTTTTTTAGAAACCTCCATATTGTTTCCATAATGCCTATATAAATTTACATTCCCCCCCAACAATAGTGTACAAGGCTTTCCTTTTCTTCAAATCCTCACCAACACTTGTGATCTCTTGTCTTTTTGATAATAGCCATCCTAAAAGACATGAGATGATATCTCAATACAATTTTTATTTGTCAATTATACCTCATTAAAGCTTAAAATAAAGAAAAAGGGAACTTAAACACAGAAGGAGAACTTGTGATGTTTTAAATTAGCCTTGCCCCACTTCACTCCTTGGCACAGAGATTGTCTTGAAGACAGCACCCATGTTCCTGGTATGGGTACCTGGTTACAGAGGGAGCAGATCAGAATTTATAAGAGCTTTTGTTTGTCTGTTTTGACCTACATGGGGGTTTCCTAAAAGCTTAACACAAGGTGCTTGTCTTTGTTTTGCCTAATTCAGAGCACTCTCAGTGTGGAAAAAGGCTAAGCAGCAGGCATTCATTGAAAAAATTGAAAGGCACATGGACAAGACATTGATACCTGGGGAAAAGTACTACAGTTGTGGAAAACGATAGATGTGTTGAAATCCTGGGTAATGGTTGGGGGAGAATCTGGGGAGAGAGTTACTTTGGAAAATAAGGGCATTGAAAAATTTCCTCATGTAATAGGGAATTTAAAAAGCTATGTGTAGCACCAGGGCAGAACACATGCTCAGAGATCTGTGAAGATCATCAGCTTTTACCTGTGACTGATCTTTAGGCTTAGCACAAGTAGGAAGTAAAAGATAAAGCAGAGTTGCAAAGAAGATGGCTACTTGTTGAGGGAATGTCCAATGCAGAGCCAAACTGAAAAGATCAGGAGAGTATTTTTTTTCCCTTTCTTTCTTTCTTTTTTATCTACGCATTTAAGGAAATCTCTGTCAAAACACTAGTTGAAGATAAGACAAAGCAACAGAGAATTTAGACATTATAAACAACAAATAAACAATTTTTAAAAAGTAGATTAGAAAAGTCACTAAATAAAGAAGTAACTACAACCCACAGCAAGTGGCAATAACATATTCTGATGAGGGGGAAGAATCTTATTTTGAGAGTGGTCATGTGACATTAAAACTACCCAGTTCTGAGCGAAATACTATAATATATGCAAAAAATAAGAAAGTTTGTCTCATATCCAAGGAGAAATAAGTTAATAGAAACTGTACCTGAGGAAACACAGAAATTAAGCTCACTAAAGAAAGACTTTGAGTCAATTATCTTAAATACACTCAAAGAACTAAAGAAAACCATAGACAAAGAACTGAAGGAAACTGAGAGAATAATGTCTCACCAAAGAGATAATATTTAAAAATGATAAAAATTATCAAAAGGAATGAAAGAGAAATTTTGGAGCCAAAAAGTACAATAACTAAAATGAAGATTTCACTAGAGGAGCTCACAGAAGAACAGAGCATGCAGAAGAATTAGTGAACATGAAGATAGATTGAGTTTATCCAGTTTGAAGGGCAGAAATAGAAAAGAATGAAGAAAAATGAACAACCTCAGAGACCTGTGGGATGCCATCAAGCATACCAATATATGCATAATGGGAGTCTAAGAAGGAGAGGAACAAAAGGGGAAGAAAGCATACCTGAAGAAATAATGACAGTAAACTTCACAAATTTTATAAAAGACTTGAATCTGCACATCTAAGAAACTCAACAAATTCCAAGTAGGATTAACACAACAAGGTCCACATCAGGACATGCTATAATGAAATTATAAAAGAATGAAGAAAAAGAGAGAATCTTGAAAGTAGCGAGAAGGAAACAACTGGTCATGCATGAGGGATCCTCAATAAGATTAACAACTAATTTCTCAACAAAAACCAGAGGGCCAGAAAGCAGTGGAATGACATATTTAAAGTTCTAAAAAAACAAAAGCCCTATCAACACAAATTCTATGGCAAAACTGTCCTTCAAAAATGAAACAGAAATGAAGGCATTTCTATTTAAACGAAGCTTAAGAGTTGTTTGCTAGTGGACATAACCTACAAGAAATGTTAAAATAGTCTTCAAACTGAAATGAAAGAATGCTAAAGAGTATTGTTTTTTTGTGGCTGAGTATGGTATATATATACCACATTTTATTAACCCAGTCATGTATTGATGGGCACTTGGGTTGTTTCCACATCTTTGCAATTGTGAATTGTGCTGCTATAAACATTTGAGTGCAGAGGTCTTTATCACAGAATGTATTTTTTTCCTTTGGGTAGATGCCCAGTAATGGGATTACTGGATCAAATAGTAGTTCTACTTGTAGCTCTTTGAGGTATCTCCATATTACTTAAGCCATATGAAGGAAAAAAAAAGAACACTTGTTAAGTTAAGTACCTAGGCAGATATAAAAGCCAGTAATATTGATTTTTTGGTTTGTAACTCAACTTCTTATGTAATTTAAAAGATAAATGCATAATAATAATAAATCTATATTAATGGGCATACAATGGACAAAGTTGTAAATTATAAAAATAACCATATGGGGGAGGGATAGAGTTATATAATAGCAGAAATTTGTGTACTACTAAAGTCAAACTTATATAACTCTATTGTTATAAATGTAAGATATTATATGTAATATCCTGTGTAACCACTAGGGAAATAATTTAAAAATGCAAAGAGAATCAAAACAATACGCTAAAAAGTTCAATTGACCAAAAAAGAAGGCAGTAGTGAAAGAAATGAGAAATAAAATGTAAGTCTTGTAGAAAAAAATAGCAAAATGTCAGAGTTAGTCTTTTCTTATCAGCCATTATTTTAAATGTAATTGGTTTAAACTTTCCAACTAAAAGGCAGGGATTGGCAGAATGGATAAAGAAATAAAATCTAAGTATACACTGTTTACAAGAGACTAATTTTAAATTTAAAGACACACATAGATTTACAGTGGTTGGATGGAAAAATATGAGCCATGCAAGTAATGCATAAAGGAGAGCTAAGGTGGCTATACTAATATCAGACAAAATAGACTTTAAGTCAAAAATTTTTATAAGAGACAAAAGAGAACATTTTACAATGAGCAAAGTGTTGATTCATCAAAATAATATAACAAAATTATAAAAATATATTCACCTAACGACAAGCCCCCAAATATATGAAGCAAATGTTGACAGAATGGAAGGAAGAATCAGACAGTTCTTCAATAATAATTGGACACTTCAGTACTCCAATCACATTAATGGACAGAACAGCAAGACAGAAAATCAACAAGAAAGGAAGGAACTAGAACAACACTATAAACCAACTACACCTAACATATATACAGAATATTCCACTCAACAACAGCATGGTAGGCATTCTTTTCAAGTGCACATGAAACATTCCTTGGGATAAACCATATTTTAATCTAGAAATCTCACTAAGTGCTAAAAAATTAAAATCATACAAAGTACATCCTCTGGAAGCAATGAAATAAAAGTAAAGGAAAACTGGAAAATTCTCAAATACATGAAAATTAGCCAACACACTCTGCTTTTTTTTTTTTTTGTTGTTGTTGTTTGGTTTTTTTTGTTTGTTTGTTTGTTTTAGAGACAAAATCTCTCTTTGTCACCTAGGCTGGAGTACACAGACTGCACTGAACAGCTCACCGCAACCTCCAACACCAAGGCTCAAGCAATCCTCCTGGTTGAACTTCCCAAGTAGCCAGGTCTACAGGCCTGTGCTACCACATCTGGCCATTTTAAAAAATGTTTGTAGATACAGATTCTCACTTTTTGCCCAGGCTGTTCTCAAATTCCTGGCCTAAAGTGATCCTACTGCCTTGGCCTTCCAAAGTGCTGGGTTTACAGGTGTGAGCCACCCTACCTAGTCTAGACAACATGTTCTTAAACAACCAGTTGCTCAATAAAGGAATTAAAAAACATTTCAAGATGAATGAAAATAAAAATACATTGTACCAAAATGTATAGGATGTAGCAAAGCAGTGCTCAGAGAAAAATATCCAGCTGTAAAAACTACATTAAAAAAGAAGAAAGAAATCAAATCAAAAATCTAATATTATACTTTAAGAACTATGAAAAAGAAGAGCAAATTAAACCCAAAGCTAGCACCAAGAAGGAAATAATGAAGATTAGAGCAAAGGTAAAGAAAATAGAGAATAGGAAATTAATGGAGAAGATCAATAAAACAAAATTTCTTTCTTTGAAGAGATTTAAAAATTCACAGCCCTTTAGTTAGATTTAATAAGAAAAAAAAGAACACTTTAATGAATACAATCAGAAATGAAAATTGGGACATTACTACAAATCTTACAGAAATTAAAGATTATAAAATAACCATATGAACAGTTGCCTGCCAATAAATGATATAACCCAGATGAAATGGACCAATGCTTAGAAACACACGAACTGCTATAACTGACTCAAGAAGAAATAGAAAAATGGAATAGACCTATAAATACTAAAAATATCGAATCAGTAATAAAAATCTCCCAACAACGAAAAGCCCAGGACCAAAATATTTCACTGGTGAATTTTACCAGAAGTTAAAAAAAGAATTAACACCAATCCTTCTCAAACTCTTTAAAAAAGTGGAAGAGGAGGAAACACTTCCTAACTCATTCTACAAGGCCAGCATTACTCTGATACCAAACCAGCGGAAGCCATTACATGAAAAGAAAACTTTAGACTAATATTCTTTATGAATATAGATGTGAGAATTCTCAACAATATACTAGCAAATTGAGTCCAGTATTATATGAAAAGGATTATATGCCATGACCA
The DNA here is from genome assembly GCA_004363605.1 of Indri indri. Taxonomy (NCBI): domain Eukaryota; kingdom Metazoa; phylum Chordata; class Mammalia; order Primates; family Indriidae; genus Indri; species Indri indri. Next base: position 54,042 of record RJWJ010001026.1, read on the forward strand.
AGTGGAATTTATGTTAGGAAAGGAAGAGTGGCTTAACATATAAAAAATCAGCCACTGTAATATAACATATTATTAGAATGAAGGCACAAAACTACATGATCATCCCAATTAATGTAGAAAAATTGACAAAATCCCACACTGTTTCATGATAAAAAAAAAAAAGAAAACTCCACAAACTAGAAATAGAGGGGAACTTCCTTAATGTGATAAAGGGCACTTATAAAACCCATGGCTAACATCATACTTAATTGTGAAAGACTGACAACTTTCCCTCAAAGGTTAGAATAAAGACAAGGATGTGTACCTCTGCTAGTTCTATTCAACATTTTACTGGAAGTTCTAGCTGGATCAATTTGTCAAGGAAAAAAAAGTAAAAGGCATCCAAACTGGAAAGGAAGAAGTAAAGCTATCATTATTCACAGATGACATAATCTTATGTATAGAAAAACCTAAACATTTCACAAAAGAATGTTATACCATTCCCTCTATCTCCTCTCCTCTTCACTATCCTTCCTAGACTTTGGTAACCATCATTCTACTCTATCTCCATAAGTTTAATTTTTTTAGCTCCCACATATGAGTGAGAACATGTTATATTTGCCTTTCTGTGCCTGGCTTATTTCACTTAACATAATGTCCTTCAGTTGTATTCATGTTGTTACAAATGACAGAATTTCATTCTTTTTTACAGCAGAATAGAGTGACCATAATTAATAATTTATTGTATTTTTCTAAATAACTAAAAAAGTAGAATCGGAATGTTCCTAATGCAAAAAATGATAATTTCTTGAGGTGATAGATACCCCATTACCCTGATTTGATCATTGTACATTGTATGCTTATATCAAAATATCATATGTACCCCATAAAAAGTACAACTATTATGCATCCATAAAATTAAAAATAAAAAATTTTAAAAATGGCTTCAGCAATGCCACAGGATATAAGATCAATGCAAATTATCAGTTGTAATTATATACACTAATAATGAAATATCCAAAAAAGAAATTAAGAAATCAATTTAATTTACAATAACATCCAAAAGAATAAAATGCTCAAGAATAAATTTAACCAAGGAAGTGGAAGACTTGTGCACCGAAAATTGCAAGATATTGCTGAAAGAAACTAAAGACTTAAATAAATGGAAAGATATCCTGTGTTTCTAGATTGGAAGACTTAATATTGTTAAGATGATAATATTCTCAAAGCAATATACAGATTCAATGCAATCCCTATCAAGTCCCCAATCAGTTGTTTTGCACAAGTACAAAATTTATCTAAAATTTATGTGGAATTTCAAAGAACCCTCAAAACCCAGAACAATATTCAAAATGAAGCACACGGTTGGAGAGCTCACACTTTCAGTTTTCAAAACACACTATAAAGCTATAAAAATCATAAACGCGTGATACTGCCATAAAGGTAGACATATAAGCCAATGAGGTATTATTGAGAGTCCAGAAATAAATCCATATGATGATGGCCTATTAATTTTGGATGAAGATGCCAAGACCATTCAATTTGAAAAAGAATAGCCTCTTCAACAAACACTACTGGGACAACTGAATACTCACATGCGAAAGAATGAAGTTTGATGCCCTACCTCATATCATATGCAAAAAATAACTCAAAATGGATCAAAGACTCAAATACAAGTGCTAAAACTATAAAACCCTTAGAAGAAAACATACAGTAACATCTTTATGATTTTGGATTTTGCATATTTGTTTATGACACGAAAAGCACAAGCAACAAAAAAATCTATAAAGTAGACTTCACCAAATTTAAAAAATTTGTGCTTCAAAAGAACATCGGTAAATGAAAAACCCCAAGAAAGTGAAAAATGGAATAAAAGATTTGCAAATCATATATGTGATAAGGGTCCAGTATCCAGACTATATAAAGAATTTGTACAACTTGAGAGCAAAAAGACAAACAATGGAATTTTAAAAAGTGGGCACAGGGCTTGTACTGTAGTCCCCCCTTATCTGCATCCCAAGATCCCCAGTAGGATAGTACCAGATCCTACATATGTTGTGTTTTCTTCGATGTGATAACTGAGATAGCTACAAAGTGATTAATGGGTGGGTAGCATACATAGCATCCGTATGCTGAACAAAGGAATGATTCACATCCTGGGCAGGTCAGAGCCGTATGGCACAAGATTTGACCATACTGCTCAGAATGACACACAATTTAAAACTTATGAATTGTTTGCTTCTGGAACTTTCCATTTAACATTTTCAGATCATGGTTGAACACAGGTAACTAAAATCACAGAAAGTGAAACTGAGAATAAGGGGAAACTACCATATAGACATTTCTATAAAGAAGATGTGCAAATGACCTACAAGTACATGTACATTTGCTCATCATCATTAGGGAACACAAAAGTGATGTGATATCATTTCAAATCCACTAGGATGACTGTAATAAAAAAAATAGGAAATAACAAGTGTTGGTGAGGATGTGGAGAAATTGGAACACTTTTACATTGTTGGTAAGAATTTAAAATGATGCAGCTACTGTGGAAAACAGTTTGGTGATTCCTCAATAATTTAAACACTGAATTATCATAAAACCCAGCAATCCAGCCATAGGATTTCCAAAGAATTGAAAATTCATGTTCATATAAAATGAAACAAAATAAGGTTTATCTATTTAATTGAATACTATTTGGCCATAGAAAGGAATTAAGTACCAATGCATGCTTCGATGTAGATAAATCTCAAAAACATTATGCTAAGTGAAAAAAAACTAGACACAAAAGGCCGCGTTTTGTTTGATTCTATTTGCATGTTATTTCCTAAATACTGGGGGAATGGAGAGTGGGTGTTTAAAGCATATGGATTTCTTTTTGGGGTAATGGAAATATTCTGAATCTGGATAGTGATAACGATTGTATTGCCCTATGAATGTGCTAAATGCCACTGAATCGTACAATTTAAAATTGTAAATTTTAGGTTAGATAAGATTTTACTACAATAAAAAATGTACAAGAAAAGTTTCAAAGGATAATATCATAGGACTCCTTACCATAAAATCTTACACACAGTAGGCTCTAGAAATTTTGCTTAATATGGTGAGTTGCAACTTCATGGTAAGGTCCTGGTTGTTGACAAGCTTGCATCTCTTCTCCCAAGTCCCCTAAAGGAAATAAAGGGAGTTGAAGATTTACTACTACCATGAATAATCATAATACCTGTGTGGCATTTTGTAACATTTAAAGCATTTTAAAATAAATTACATCACTAAAAATAGAAATGCCATTTGATCCAGCAATCCCACTACTAGGCATCTATCCAAAGGAAAAAAAGACATTATATAATAAAGACATCTGCCCTCGAATGTTTATAGCAGCACAATTCACAATTGCAAAGATGCAGAAACAACCTAAGTGGCCATCAATACATGAATGGATTAATAAAATGTGGTATATGTATACCATGGAGTACTACTCAACCATAAAAAACAAAGGTGATCTAGCACCTCTAATATTATCCTGGATAGAGATTGAGCCCATCCTTCAATGTGAGGTATAACAAGGATGGAAAAACATGTACTGCGTGTACTTGCCATCAAATTGGTACTAACTGACCAACACTAAGGAGTTCACATGGTAGTAATACTCATTGGGGGCCGGTTGGGGTGGGGTGGGGGGTAAACCCACAACTAATGGAAGTGGAACGCACGGTACGGGGGAGGGACACGCTTGTAGCCCTGGCTTGGGTGGTGCAAACACATTGCATGTAACCAAAATGTCTGTACCCCATAATATCCTGAACAAATACAAAAATAATAAATAAAATTTAAAAAATTACTTTATATCATCCATTAAATATCCCTAGTATGCAGGCCAGGGAAAATTATTACTATTGTATAAATATTGTTAATATTATTTTATAGATAATAAATCTTGCAGGTACTATTATAATACTATATTTTATATTTTTATACTTTTTATGAAAATATCAGGTTCATAGAAATTACATGTGTTCCCCAAGATTAAACAAATTAACTACCATTCGGACTCAAACCATAGTGTTCTGTCTCCTAATCCTTGACTCTTAAGGGCTAGAAAAAGATGTGAGTCGAAAGACAGTACGGGAAATTCCGTTTCTTGGAAATATTACCCGACCTTGTGCTGCCTCATGTAAACTGTATTTCATTGTAGTTTCTGCACCTGGATCAGTTATGATGGGGCATGAAGAAGGCCTCAGCTTTACAGAAGAAAGCTGAAATTAAAAAGAATCCTCTCATGAATTGATGGGCACTTGGGTTGATTCCGCATCTTTGGTATTGTGACCTGACTCATGCTTTGAATCAAAAACACCTGTATCACCTTAATATTTTTTTCTTTTTTTTTATTTCGGCATATTATGAGGGTACAGATGTTTAGGTTATGTATGTTGCCCTTGCCCCCCCCCCCTCCCCAAGTACGAGTTTCAAGTGTGTCCATCCCTTGGATGGTGCGTATTGCACTCTTTGTGTATGCATATACCGGTCCCCTTCTCTCCCCACCCCCCCCGCCCGACATGCAATAAATGTTACCCTTATATGTACACTTATGTATTGATCAGTTAATACCAATTTGATGGTGAGTACATGTGGTGCTCGTTTTTCCATTCTTGGGATACTTTACTTAGTAGAATGCATTCCAGCTCTATCCAGGAATATACAAGAGGTTCTATATCACCATTGTTTCTTAAAGATGAATAGTACTCCATTGTATACATGTACCACATTTTATTAATCCACTCATGTATTGATGGACACTTGGGTTGTTTCCACATCTTTGCAATTGTGAATTGTGCTGCTATAAACATTCAGGTGCAGGTGTCTTTCTTATAGAGTATCATTTGTTCTTTTGGGTAGATGCCCAGTAATGGGATTGCTGGATCGAATGGTACTTCTAATTGTATCTCTTTAAGGTATCTCCATATTGGTTTCCACAGAGGTTGCACTAGTTTGCAGTCCCACCAGCAGTGTATGAGTGTTCCTATCTCTCCGCATCCACGCCAACATTTATTGTTTTGGGACTTTTTGATAAAGGCCAGTGTCACTGGAGATAAGTGATATCTCATTGTGGCTTCGATTAGCATTTCCCTGATGATTAGAGATGTTGAGCATTTTTTCATATGTTTTTGGGCCATTATTCTGTCTTCTTTTGAAAAGTTTCTGTTCATCTCCTTTGCCCACTTTTTGATGGGGTTGTTTGATTTTTTCTTGTTGATTTTCCTGAGTTCTAAGTAGATTCTAATTATGAGCCTTTTATCGGATTTGTAGCATGCAAAATTTTCTCCCATTCTGTAGGTTGTCTGCTCTTGTGACAGTTTCTTTGGCTGTGCAGAAGCTTTTTAATTTGATCGGGTCCCATTTATTTATTTTGGTCGTTACTGTGATTGCCTTTGGGGTCTTCTTCATAAATTCTTTGCCTAGGCCAATGTCTGGAAGAGTATTTCCAATATCTTCTTCTAGAATTCTAATAGTTTCACTCCTTAAGTTTCAATCTGTTACCCAGCGTGAGTTGATTTTTGTGAGAGGTAAAAGGTGTGGATAGTGATTCAGTCTTCTACATGTGGCTCTCCAGTTTTCCCAGCACCATTTATTGAATAAGGATTCTTTTCCCCAGTGTATGTTTCTGTCTTCTTTGTCAAGATTAGATGGCTACATGAGGATGGTTTTATATCTGGGTTCTCAGTTCTGTTCCACTGGTCAATGGCTCTATTTTTGTGCCAGTACCAAGCTGTTTTGATTACTATAGCCTTATAATAAAGTTTGAAGTCTGGTAAGTTGATATCTCCCATTTTGTTTTTATTGCCTAGAATAGTTTTTGCTATGCGGGGTCTTCTCTGGTTCCATACAAAGTGTAGAATTAATTTTTCTACATCTGTGAAGAATGATGTTGGTATTTTAATAGGGTTTCATTGAATCTGTAGATCACTTTGGGTAGTATAGACATCTTAACAATGTTTATTCTGCCGACCCACGAGCATAGTATGGTTTTCCACCTGTTTACATCCTCTGCTATTTCTTTTCTCAGTGTTTCAGAGTTCTCCCTGTAGAGGTCTTTTACCTCCTTAGTTAAATATATTCCTAGGTACTTTATTTTCTTTGTTGCTATTGTGAAGGGAATTGAGTCTTTGATTTGGTTCTTGGTATGACCGCTATTGGCAAATATGAAAGCCTCTGATTTGTGTGTGTTGACTTTATATCTTGAAACTTTACCAAATTCATTTATCAATTCCAGGAGCCTCTTGGTTGAATCCATGGGGTTTTCTAGGTATAATATCATGTCATCAGCAAATAGTGAGATTTTGATCTCTTCTGTTCCCATTTGTATGCCTTTAATTCCACTCTTTTGCCTGATTGCTGTGGCCAGGACTTCCAGCACTATGTTGAATAGAAGTGGAGATGGAGGATCAACTTCTGATGTAGTTTATCAGGGATTTTTCTTTTCTATTTTTCATTAGTTTAGCCAAAGGCATGTCAATTTTGTTTAGTTTTTCAAAGAACCAACTTTTTGTTTTATTAATCTTCCGTATAGTTTCCCTGTTGTCAATTTCATTTAGTTCTGATTTGATCTTATTAATTTGCCTTCTTCTGCTGAGTTTGGGGTCAGTCTGTTCTTTTTTTTCCAGTTCTTTGAGTTGATTCATTAGGTTGTCTATTTGTGATCTTTTTGACTTTTGCATATAGTTATTCATGGAAATGAACTTTCCTCTCAGGACCGCTTTGGCTGTGTCCCACAGATTTTGATAACTTGTGTCCCCTTTGTCATTTAGTTCAAAGAATCTTTTGATTTCCATCTTTACTTCCTTGTTTATGAAGGAATCGTTCAGCAGAAAGTTGTTTAATTTCCATGACTTTGTGTAGTGATGAGAGTTTCTGTTGGGGTTGATTTCTATTTTTATTCCACTGTGATCTGAGAAGATGCATGGTATGATTTCTATTTTTAAAAAAATTTTTGAGACATGCTTTGTGTCCTAGAATATGGTCAATCTTAGAGAATGTCCCATGAGCTGATGAGAAGAACGTATATTCGGTGGTTTTGGGGTAGAATGTCCTATAAATGTCAGTCAGGCCCATTTGTTCTAGAGTTCTGTTTAAGTCCATTATTTCTTTGTTAATTTTCTGTTTGGAGGATCTGTCCTGTGCTGTCAGTGGGGTGTTGAAGTCTCCAACTATTACGGTTTTGCTGTCTATCAATTTGTTTAGATCAAGTATAGTTTGCTTTATGAATCTGGGTGCACCTAAGTTGGGTGCATACACATTTAGAATTGTTATGTCTTCTTGTTGAACTGTACCCTTCACCATTATATAGTGACCCCCTTTGTGTTTCATTACTTTTGTTGATTAAAAAACCAAGTTATCTGAGATCAAAACTGCCACACCAGCCTTCTTTTGGCTTCCATTTGCTTGAAATATTGATTTCCACCCCTTTACTTTGAGTCTCAATGCATCCTTGCAGGTTAGATGCATTTCCTGGAGATAGCAGATGCTTGGCTTGTTTTTTTTTCATCCATTCAGCCAGCCTGCGTCACTTGAGGGGGGAGTTCAAATGGTTCACATTTATTGAGAGAACCAATAAGTGGGTTGAATTACTGTTCATTCTGTTGGGTTGCATTTTGTTGCTTTGTTTTCTGTCTTGAACCATTGTGGAATCTGGCCTTTGATCTTTAACTTTTGGGTGGTTTCACATTCGAGAGTGTTTATTGTGCTGATCCTTGAGTAATTTTGTTTTGAGTACTTCTTGGAGAGGTGGTCTTGTCTTGGTCAATTCCCTCAGTCTTTGCTTATCTGAGAATGTCTTTATTTCTCCTCATATGTGAAACTTAGTTTTGCATGGTACAAGATTCTAGGCTGGGCATTATTCTGTTTCAGAAGAGTGAGAATGTGGCCCCAGTCTCTTCTTGCTTGTAGGGTTTCAGTTGAGAAGTCTGGAGTTATTCTGATGGGGTTTCCTTTGTATGTTACTTGTTTCTTTTGCCTTACAGCTCTTAGAAGGGCTTGTTTAGTGGCTATTTTGGTCTATCTGATGACTGCATGACGTGGTGTCTTCCTATTTGCATTGAATCTCCCTGGGATCCATTGAGCGTCTTGTACCGGTATATCTAGATTATTTACAAGCCCTGGGAAATTCTCCTCTATTAATTCTTCACATAGCTTATCCAGCCCTTGAGTGTTTTCTTCTTCACCTTCTGGAAACCCTATCACCCTCAGGTTTGGTTTTTTCACATAATACCACATTTCTTGTAGGCTTATTTCTTTTCTCTTAATTTTCTGCTTGATCTCTGTGACTGACTTATTTAATTGGAAGGAGTTGTCTTCAATCTCTGAGATTCCTTCTTCTGTTTGATCTACCCTGTTCTTGAGGCTTTGCACTGTGTTTTGTAGTTCCCTAAATAAGCCTTTCATTTCCAGGAGATTGGTTTGATTTTTCTTTAATATTTCAATTTCTTTAGAGAATTTTTCTTCCAAGTCCTGGATTTTTTCTTGCATATCATTCAGTTTTCTTACAATCCATGTTTGAAATTCTTCTTCTGTCATTTTAGTGTTCTGAGTTTGGTTAACGTCCATTGCTGGGGAGCTGTTCTTCCTCTTTGAGGGTGTGCTTTCCGTTTGAGTCTTCATACTTCCAGAGTTCTTTCGCTGGTTCCTTCCCATCTGGATCAGTTGTTCCTTCTTGCCTTTAGATTTTTGTTTGGATAATGATATGCCCTGTTTAGTCTCTGAGCCAGTAGGTGGTGTTTGTGGGTGAGATTGGACCACACTCTTTGTGATGAATCAGTAGATGCAGTAAAAGCGTGTGTAGGATGACCTCCCTGTCAGTAGGTGGCACTTGCTGGGAGGAGCGAGCTGCAGTGCTGTTTTTGGGTCCTGTAGCCAGCTCTTTTTCCTCTAGATAGGCCCTCTTGTGCCTGGGGTGGTGGGTGGGGCCCTGGGACTTCCAGATGTTTCCTTATTCTCTACCTCAGTGGGGGCAGGACCGGGAGTGAGTCTGGGTTGGGCCGGGTTGGGTAAGCCTGCCTTCAGGCTCCACAACTTCTGTTAGCATGGGTCAACGGTCTGTTCTTTGTTTCTGTGCAAAGCTGCCGGGAGGGCCTGATATGGCTCCACACAGCTGAAAGTCTGGGCTTGGGGGTGGGGCTGTCTAAGACCCGCTCTCTGGAGCAGGTCTTGCTCCCCTCCACCCTCCCCCTCTCCATGGCCCCTCCCAGGCCTCTGCCAGCAAGCTGGACCTCTGGCCGATGGATCTCCCCTGGCTGTGACGTGGGCCAGGAGGTTCCCTACCCAGGATCGCAGCCAGAGCTGGGTGCGTAGCCCTCTTTTGGGAGGAGGGTTGCCACTCAGGCACTCTGATCTGCCCTGAATGCGCACACTCCTCAGTAGGCTCTTTCACAAATCTCCCTTCTGTGCCCTAGGGCAGTGCGATCATGACCTGGGTGTACGGGGTCTGATCTGCTGGCCCGTCCCCTGGGCCCTGGAGATCAATCCTTGACCCTGGCTGGGGGAGGGGTACTGGTCTTGAAACACCTACAGGGTGCCCAAGATGGATCTATTTCACTCCACCTCAGGATTTGCCCTGCTCTCCTGGAGTCCCCAGGTAAGCAGCACCTGGTAGGGCTGTCGGGCAGGGAGCTCACAGTCTGAGTACCCCTCAGTCTGCTGTAGGGCCCCAAAAGGAAAAGTCCCATTCCTTGGAGATGCATCCATGTGATGGCTAAATTGTCTCTCCAGGGACCCATGGGTAGGGAAGGGGAAGGAGAGAATAGAGCAATATGGCATCTGTGATAGGCTCGGGTCTGCGCCCAGGGTGGTGCCCCGAGGGAGTTGGGAGCCTGGCACCGTGTCCACAATAGGCCACTGCTCACTGATGCCAGCCATCTCTGGGCTGGTGTTGGCAGGTCTCTCCAACGGCTCAGGAGCCCACCAACAGTCCAAGATACAGTGGAGGGGGAAGTTATCTGCTCCACCTACCCTTGTCGCTGGTCTCCAAGCCTGTCGGGGACCTTTTTCCTTCCAGTTCTCCCCAACGTCTTCCCGTGGAGTCTCCTGTAGTTTCAGACACCCTTCCTTCCGACCCTCACCCGATCTATGTTTCTCTGGTAGTTTAGTTTCTTTCTCTTTCTTCTAAAATTTGTCTTTTTTGCAGAGACACTCTGACTGGAGGCTTTTCTTGTCCGCCATCTTGGCTCTTCCCCACCACCATAATATTTTGAAATTAAAAAAAGTCTATCTTATTATCTTGCAATTTTACACATAGATAGAACAACAAAACAAAATTTCTCATGCCGTAATTCCTGACCTCTCTCCGAGGTATATAATAATTCAATATAGTCACTTAATATATTTTGCTAGTTTTCACTGCATACTTCCCAAATTATTCGTACACAGAAAAATGCAGGGCATTTTCACTACAGATTTATCTAAGTATTATTTGCTGAGATAACATTTCAGTTTCGCTAAAAAACAAGTAGATCTTTTAAACCTGGAGAGAATATAGATGCAATATCCAAATGCAAATACTCAAGGCAGTGTATTATATGCACCAAAGCTAAAAGTAAATGTGTGCTCCAGTGAGAAACAGGCCATGAAAATATCAGAAATCTATCTCAATGTGTACAATAAATAAACTGTGAACATGCAGGATATTTTTATTCCTTCATAAAGATCTTTTTCATAATGAATGTTCCTGCAATAAATGATTAATCAAATATTCAGTAACAGAACAGCTTACCAATTATATAAAAATAAATGTTAAAGAGTTCAGCCGCTAGCCAATTACCCTGAATATCTACAATAGGGATGATTTTGTAGTTTTGCTAGGCACAGATTTGAATTATATTTGTCCTTCACTGTATGGAGGAATAAATTATTTAAATAGTGAGTAAGCCTAGCCATACACACACCCAAATATTGCAACCAGATGTTATTTTCAACTTGTTCTTTGCTCTTCATAAGATTTTTTTGTGGTGTTCTTGAATTTGGAGATTGTCAAGAATGTCACTGGTCTACTCAACAGTAATATACACTTAAGATGAAAACCTGCTAACTCAGCAGGCACTTGTGGATCTGGGAATCTTTATGTCCATTAGAATGGGTCATAACTAGATAGTACTAGAGATGATGTGGGTAGAGTGGATTAGGAAGAATTGATACTGATCCTGTTTGGGAGTTTTTTTGGGGGGTGGTTTGGTAAAAATTTTAGTAGGTCCTCGGTAGAGTCTTCACTTAACCTTTCACACACTCTTTCTCATGCAAGCAGAAGACAGTAGGTACAAAGGCACAATTCTTTAAAACATTCTGGTTTATTTTAACTTTCCAGTAGTCTTGGCTTGGATAACAATGTATGAAATAATCCCGGGAGGAAAACTTCAGTGTGATTTGAGATGATCACTGTGTCCTAGTGAAAAAAATAGAAATTCAAAACCTTTGGAATTGTAACAACACATTATTCCCTGTTTGATTCCTTTCTTCTAAGAAAAATTACAAGGCACTTGTTTATTACAAAATTATTTTTGTGCTTATTTTAGAAATTTTGAAAATATAAAAATGTATAAAGAGGAAAATATAAGTTACCATAATTGCACCTTGTTTTCCTGTGTTATCATTCTTTTTACAAAATTGAAATTGAACTCCATATGAAGCAATGTGTCTTGTTTTTCATATGTTCCTGTTTTCAAAAATGAATGTGATCAAAATAATTGCTAACATTTAGAGAATTTTGTTATTAAACTACATTGAGTATTATAAAACAAGGGGTGGGTCTCAGAGTAAGAGCATGCATGAGGAAATAAAATGTCAGAGCTTGGAATTTAGAATTTTCTTTTTAGAGCTTAGAAAACATTTGCTGACTGTTTTATATTTTGTTGTCAATAGAGCTATAAAATTAAAAGAGAACTAGACCAAGGTATCTCAAATTTTCTTAAGAATTATAACAGTTAATTTTTACTTATTCTATTCTGTTCACAGAGGAAACAATTATAATTTGTCTCTGGCTTCATAGATGATGACTTATAATAAATAACTTCTCAGTTGCCTAGGAGTCTACAATCTATAGGTATGGAACCAAATGTTTAGGTTACTCCCTGTACCACCAGTCAGGACTGCCCTTCATTCAACCTAGGAAAAAAAAAGGCGATTAAATACATATTATTAATGTTAAGGAAAAAATGCAGCCTGAATTACTAAGGTGTCAATTCTTCAACATCATTGAATTTGAGTCTGTCTGATTAGATATGAACCTCATTGCAAAATAAATACCCAAAAAAACCAAACCCAGGTTAGGGAGAAATTTGTGTAGTCATCTATTTGCATATTTAGTAGAAAAAGCAATCATTAGGAATTTATTATGCACTTATTATGTGCTTAGAACTCCTCTGGATGCTAAAGAAAAATAACCAAACCAATGACAATGTCCTTCATTTATTGACTTCCCAACTCTGAATTCTTAAATCAATTAAAGTTACACTACTCATTTTGCAACAAGTTGTATTAGTGCCCTGCATGCATTTACTTTGTTGCAAAAGCCAAAAGCTGCTGCATTCCTAGGGTAAAGTAAAATGCAAAGTGGATCTATCCTAGGTGTGGACAACCAAGGGAGATCTTCGTTAGGGGCAGCAGGGCAAGAGGGGTTCCTTGTAATCACCATATCGCCCAGCTGCTATTTAAAGGGCACGAAGAAACTGTAGTTAAATCAGAAATGCTTCTGGGGGAGAATCACAATGATGCTTATATTTATTTCTTGTTCCAATGCTGGTTTCATAAGCAGCAGAATGAAGACTTTGACTTCCAGAGCTGGAAATATTCACCTGCTTTGGGAGTATGATGTTGCCACTGAAGTTCTAGCTAATGCTTGCTGCAAGTTGTGATTCAAACTCTTGAAAATAGCCGCAGGGAATGATCAAATTTTCCGAAGTTTAATTGTGCTCCTATTTTAGGCTGTCAAGTTTCAAACCGAAAAGGGAAGCCCATCCTTGAGACTAATTTAAGAGAGCCTATTGGTATCCTAGCTTTCCAATAAATAGCCTATAAAAGTTTATTAATTTTTTTTTAATTAAAATGTTAAGTGATGAGATTTCTTATTCAGAATGATTAATTTTTCCAAGGTAAAATGCATTAATTGCAATATAGTGGTAGAGAAAAATAACAAAACAATTCTGAATTTATAAATGGAGGTCAGGGATTAATAGATTGGGTGATTCTTTATAACACCTGTTATTGAGTTTTTATGTTCATTGCATGGACTGATTGCTCATTAAGTTCTGTGAGCACGTGTAATAAAAAGAACAAAGAGATGGTTCCTGCCATCTATAATAGGCTTTTTCTCACTTGATCTCATTCTTACAAACACACATTTTCCCGTGTTTAAATAAAATTCTGATTTCTATTTAAACATGTGTTTATGCATTATCCACCTGTTATCTTGCTCTTTTAAGTCTTTCACCTCCTGTCTTACAGATTCCTTAGGAACAATTTGGGAAGTGGTATTTAAGCTCCCCTACCTTGCTCTCCTTTTACTACTTTTAATTCTCACAACTCACAACTTTAGCCTGGGAAGAGGAAAACAATGTAGGCTACATTTCTCAAATCTAACTCATTTGTACATCATTTTCCCACATAATCCATATTTACTCTGACATAGCTTACTTTTCTTCCAAATGAAATGTGTCTCTCACCCACTCCCATTTTCTATGCCTGACAGAGGACAGGCTTCCTTGAAGGGACAGCTGGCTGTCATTCATCAGTGCTTATCGGTGACCCAATGAAAGGGTGTGCTTAATTACCTATTTGTCAGGTTGGTGAGGGAGGGTTTCTCGCCCTAGGGTTATGAATATGGACAAACACACTACACCGAACATTGGAAAAATGAGATTGACAGTAGTTACTAGCCATATATACTCATAGTCCAGGAGAGGAGGATACTGCATATCACACAGGGCCACATGGGGGTTGCACTTGAGAACAGAGTATATAACCATGGGTTGCGGGAGTCAGGTTTTGCAGTACTAAGAGCGTGGGATGCCTCCTTGGTTTCCACAAGGATGTGCTTGGTTTGTTTAAATAATTCTGCAGGCTGGCAGGGAACTGAAACACACTACTCAGGAATACGCAGGAACTGTGCCTGGTATCCTTGATAAGGAGGGTTTTTTGGCTAAGGGACCTTGTCTGAGGGAACAGAGTGGGGAGGAAAACTTGCGGTTAGGGCATATGATTTCCTTCCAGCTTTGCCAGATGTCATGATGGCACATAGTATCGGACCATAATTTAGGCCTTATTCCACAACTGATACCTTGATGTGAATTTAAACGTTGGCAATGAACTTTTATGGACTAGGAGAAATGCCTTCTTAGGAAGCAAAGCAGACTTTTGACAAAGAGTGTGAGGGCCACATGGTGAGGTGGTAGTAAAAACCATGAAGCTTAGTAGTGCATCCCTTAATGGCCAATAAAGACAATTGAAGGAACCGTGTGGCATTGCTGTAGGGCATGCCTGTCCCCAAGTGACATGAATTTAGGCTAATCAATGGCTGTAGCAATAAGGCCATCCAGAAGTGGGTACATTTGCCACTTTGTAACTTAAATAGGAGTTCTTTGAGGAGCCCATTATTCTTAAATTAAGCCAGTTGCCTGGGGCCTATAGAGAAGGTGGAAATTCCATTGAATATCTTTTTCTACAGCCCAGAATTGTGTGTTATAAGAAGAGAAATGAGTGCCTTGGTAATGATCAACAATGTGTGAGGCTCTGAAAAAGATTCAGGGTGTTTTGGTAAAACCTTATATTGTGGCTTTAGTATATGTAGAGACATCTATTACCTTGGCTTATATTTGGGCATCTGTGAGGCAAGAGATTCCTAGATTTCTTTACCTCAAATGGGAAAACTTTTAGGCAATGGCCCAAGAGTTTATAAAAAGGTACAGGTAATACCATTCATTGGCCAGGACATCCAGTGCCGTGGCGACTGAATGAAGTGTAGCCAATTGTGCTGACGTTGGGTCTGGTCTTTCATCAGGGATGTCCTATTAAGAGATGAAAAGGCAAAAACTCTCCACTAATCTCCACGTATATGGTGGCAATACTGCCATAAAATGTAGGAACTTCCATTATTGTTCCCTTAGTTGACCCTAAGGGACTCTCCAGGTAGTCAAGGTGTCTAGGAGAGAAATGACTTCCTTTAGTACCATGGCATCTGGCAAAGGAGGCCACCCCCTCCTAAAGGTAGGATATGACACAGGGCCTGAGTTTTGCTCCATTCTGTAGCAATGAGGCCTTAGGAGCCATGTCAAGCTTTCAAGGTGTTTTTTTTATAACCCAAGGTACAATGGGTCCCTGAGTATAGAGGGTCATGGGTCCAGGATCTGTGAGAGCTTCTATTTCCAGAAGAGCAACAGGTGGCCAGTAATTGGCACTTTTATTAGCAGGGTTATTCAGAGAAACAAAACCAAGGTATATAATCTCCCACTATATATTTAGAGATAGATTTATTGTAAGATATTGGATCACACAATTATAGAGGTTGAGAAGTCCCACAATCTGCTGTCTTCAAATTGCAGACCCAGGAAAGCTAGTGGTGTAGTTTGAAGTCCTGATAGCTGGAGAGCCAATGGTGTAGATTCTAGTCCAGGTCTGCAGGCCTAAGAATCAGGAATGCTGAAGGCAGGAGAAGATCAATGTCTAGCTGGTGTAGTCAGGCAGAGGGTAAATTAAATGTTCCTACATATTTTTGTTCTATTCAGGCCCTCAACAGGTTGGATGATGACCACTCTCATTGGAGAGGACCATCTGCTTTACTTAGTCCACTGATTCAAATACTCATCTCTTCCAGAGGCACTTTCACAAATACACCCCAAAATAACATTTAACTAGCTCTCTGGGCATCCCGTGATTGATACATAAAGTTAACCATCACAGTGCTCTAATGGTGTATAGTGTGTGGCTATGGAGGGTAATTTCTTGCATCAGAAGTCTATGGGCAACTTATGGTTATCATGGTTGGTCTGGAGACTCTAGGAGACATAAAGGGAGGTTGCTAAAGCTTATGAAATGAAGGCATCTCAGGGCCATTAATGGAAATGACTGTCGCGTGGCAATTTTGATACGTTCTAGAGCCTTTATTGGAGAGGATGTCATCCACATTGGACTGATTTGCAAGTAATAGCAAAAGGGAGATCAAATAAAATTTTTAAATTAGGAATATGTTGCCCCCAGAACCCAAAAAAGCCTAAAAAATGTTGGGCTTATTTTAACATTGAGAGTGGTGAGAGGGTCAGTATTTGTTTCTTGACAGTGTCACGGTTGCAGCAGTCTTTGGTTTACCCAATAAGTCTCAGATATTTAACCAAGTTGGCATGGCCCTTGGGCCATGTGTGGAACAATGGCCCATCTCCTTTTTGTGAGCTTTTATGTTTTTGTATTTGTAAGTCATGATTATAAGTATGTCA
The DNA here is from genome assembly GCA_004363605.1 of Indri indri. Classification (NCBI taxonomy): domain Eukaryota; kingdom Metazoa; phylum Chordata; class Mammalia; order Primates; family Indriidae; genus Indri; species Indri indri. The sequence continues at coordinate 70,487 of RJWJ010001026.1, forward strand.
AATGAATTTTAAGTTTGGAGGATGTCATGCATGCAATGTCATACCTGTGCCACTGAGGAAAGGTGGATGTTGTTAAGCTATTGCCTGTAAAGATTGTGTGTGATGGCAAGTCTACTAAGGTACCCTGTGGGCACGTAAGTATCATTTCCCTTTGGACACGAAGGCAAACTATGACTGAAAGACTATTGAAACAGGTACTGAACAGAACATATTGGCCAAATACAATAGCAAAATAGGTAGCAGTTGCTGATTGAACGGATTTAGAAATTTCAATTGTATTGAGTATCGGGTTTGGAGGCCTTAATGGATGTGACCACAGCTTGAAGGTTCTAGTAACTCACTGCGAGCTGTCACTCATTCCAAGTTTAAGAACAGGCAATTGGGTTGTTAAGAGGAGAAACAATAGGGCCAATCTCTCCTTCACTAAATAGATCTTGTATAATGGATTTCAATCCTCAAAAGCCCTGTTTTGATTTATATTGGGCCATATTATCTGTTGTAACTGGGGATATGGTCCATTGGAGTCCCATTTTCTCAAGCCAGTTTGCGTCAGACTTAATTTAATTTTAATTTGTTACTCATTGTGTCGAAGTATCTGTGCCCACTATGAATTTGGTCTAAAATTAGACCAATGGGTGCTATGACCATGGGGAATTTAGGCAAAGCAGCACTTCCAATGGTTAAGGAGAAACATTATCTATTTGTCTTCTACTTTATGCTTAGTAACTTCTCTAAGATTATGGGGGGCGCTATGTTTAAATTTAGTGAGATCCACAAGAATAACTAATCTGAGCCCCAGTATTGGTTAAGGCAATTGGTACATTTCAGAAGATATTAAAGTTAATTCAGAAGCTATGTTGAAGAGATATAAAAGCCAATCGGCACCTTTTTCTTTTTTGTTGTATAAATTTTTGTAGTAAATTTTGAATTTCCAATTGGGTCAACTTGTGGGCTTCTGTTTCAGTTTTTTATTTACTCCCCTGTATTTTGGTTTCTTTCTTTCTTCCCTATTCTCTGCAGTGCTAAACAAAGCCCAGCCACATTGGCTAGGGGTTTTTCATTGGGAGATTAGTCGTTACCTCCTCTACTGCTTTTGGAGGGGCTAGTACCAAATACTTCTTTTCTCATCAGTACCCATGCCATGGACTACCATGAATGTGCACCTTGATATCTTTGGTGGATCACAAGATCCACCTCCCCCCCAACACTGGATATGATTCAGGAGGTGTCCACTCTACCCTGCTCTTATTTATAAATTTCTTCCTCTGGAAAGCCTCAAGCGAATATTTTCAGGGTGAGGGGCCTCCCCCATGGCAATAGTTGTTTTATAGGGTTTGAGGACCCCAGCCTTGACTCAGGTTTGAACTAACCTCTTCACTGTGACCCAAAGTGCACTGGGCATTTTCCCCTATAACCTGAGGATCAGGAACTTTGTTGCTGCAGAATCATAGGTGGCAGCAGCAGAGGTGTTTAAAGATCATGGTGAGCTGTCTACTCTCTATTAAGATCATGCATCTCAGCATCTTACTTTATTTCCTTTTCTCTCTGTACAAATTTCTTCAGAATATTTTGGATTTGTAGCCATGTGAAGTCACAGTTTTGAGTTTCTGTCTCCATCTGATCACCCATAGGGCGGACCTTCTGGCTGGTTGCAGGGAAAAATTTGAGCACAGTGGCTCACCTCATAGGTAGTCTCCTCTTTCTCCTCCAGAGAGTGTCGGTCAATCTCTCAAAGGTAAGGGTCCACATCCAGTAAACTCATTTTGTCTATGGTCCATGTGAAGGCCATCAGCCCTCGTGATCACAAGATTAACATATTGGCATGTTGGCAAGCAGCAGTACTGAACAAAGCCCAGCCACATTGGCTAGGGGTTTTGCATTGGGAGATTAGTTGTTACTTCCTCTGGTGTTTTCATAGGGTCTGGTACCAAATAACTCTTCTTTTCTTTTCTCATTAGCATCTGAGCAGTGGTCTACCATAAATGTGCACCTTGATATCTTTTAGGGCCAGGAAAGCCCATATGACATCAACAAGGGAAGCAACAGCATAGGAGATGGGTAAGGCTGCCATCTTGCCTGAACAACAAAGGCTCTTGTTAGGCATCTGGGGTGCCATGATTCACTCTCCCCTGGGGTGTTAGTCCCCTTCTGTTCCACAAACCTCAGAAAGCGTCATTCTCAGGCCCATCCTAGGGATGCACAATCACAAACAATATTGTTTGTCTCATCCTGGTAGGAGTCTTGGCTGGTTGTGGAGTTAGACACACTGTCCTCTTTTCAGTGCCCCAATGTGGGCATTAAATGAGAGGGGCTCAGAAATATAGCATTCAGTCATGAAATTGAAATTGAGAGCCAAGCAGCTAGTCTACTAGGAACATTGAATCAAATTAATTGATCGTTAAAGGAATTAAGTTTTGATACCCACCCATTTGGGTACCCCTTTTCTGAAACTTGCTCTCCCTGAGACAATGTCTGTATTCTGTAACCTAAGGTTTGTAGCTACCATGATTACCCTGGCCCCTCATAAATGTTGCAATCCCGTCTCTTTTTTCCTCTGGGACGTCTCTCAGGGACTCTTGAGGTGACAATTAGCTAAATTTAGGAGCCAATTTGGGCTGATGTGCTAATAAGAGAAGGCAATGGTTCCTCCTTCCCTTCCCAGAGGGCGTATGTGCATTTAAATGGTGCTTTGCAGAATGCTTTCTCTAACTATGCTAATCATATGAAGAATGAGTACTACCCTGTAGTTAAATACCCAGGGTACAGTCTCAAGCTACTGGATTCAGATCTGGATCTATAATTGCTCTTATGATCTTTGACATGCTACCTTATGCTTTCTGTGCTTCAGTTTCCATGTATACAAATTGAAGGTTATAATAGCTAATATTTATAAAGCACTTAGTATGATTAATGTTACATGTGTATAATCTCATTTAATCCTCAAAACACTTCTGTGAGGTAAGTACCAATGCTACCTCAATTTACACATATGAGAAAACAATTATTATTGTATCTATTTTGAAGATCTCATAGTTAGAATAATTATAATTAACATTTATTAAGTACTTATTATGTGCAAAGAATTATGCTAAGTGCTTTGTACATATCTTCTCATTTAATCTTCATAACTGCTAAATACATTTCTTGAATAATAGATCAAGTGAATTCTTCTAGGTTCAGTTTCCCCACTAGCAAAACAGGGATAATAATAATACTCACCTTGTAAAGTTGAGCTGGAAGTTTTATAACCTCATAAAGCTATTGCAGAGATAAAATGAGGTAATATGGGTAAAGTATAGCTTAAGAACATAGTACGTGCTCAGTAAATAGTAGCTACTATTTTAACTGTATGATTTACTTTTCCTGGGTTTCTTAGTCTGTTTGGATTGCTATAGCAGAATACCATAAACTGAGTGATTTATGAACAATAGCCATTTATTTCTCACAGTTCTATAGACTGGGAAGTCTAAGATCAAGGCACTGGCTAATTTGGTGTCTAGTGAAAGCCCACTTCCTCATTGATGGCCATGTTCTTAGTGTAACCTTTCATGGGAAAAGGCAAGGGAACTCTTTTGCACCTCTTTTATAGGAGCACTAATCACACTCGTGAGTGCTCTGCCCTCATGGCCTACTCATCTCTCAGGGCCCCACCTTCTAATACCATCAATTTGGGGGTTAGGATTCCAACATATGAATTTGGAGGGGATGAAAACATTTAGGCCATAGCGATGGGCAGGGGCTGAATGAGGCAATGGTTACTTACTCACCTCCACCTCTTGCAGAAGACATTTTATTTTTCCATTCCCTATCTCTATATAGGCAAGCATTCCTCTGACATGCTTACTAATCTGAAAGAGTGGCCACAGCTCACAACTTATACATACAACATTTACTTGTACAGTAGCTCCTGCATTTTCAGTAATAGATACAATTGTTATTTGATAGCAAACTTTACACTAAATAATTGAAAATAAAAACTTTCTGAGTATTATGAGAATGAGCCATGACACTGGTAGGATGTTGATGCAAGTGTTTATTGAACCTATTGTAATATGTTACTCATGCTGCTCATGGAGTCAAATATGAAAAATACTTGTGTGGTTACTAAGTGCCAGATGCCATAGTAAGGTGTTGGACATATTAGATGTCTATCTCTTCTACTCCTTTCAGCCATCCTATGAGCTAGGTACTGTTACAACCTTCTACTTTACAGAGGATAAAATGTAGACTTAGCTAGATTAAGTAACTTACCCCATGTCTTAAAGTTTTTAATTGGCAGTAATTCTATCACACTCGAAAGCTCAAGTAATTGTTCCCCTTCCCTCTAATCTAGTATTTATTTGATTCCAATCTACTTTCTGAGATGTAGCATGTGCAAGCATGAACTCTCATAAATAAAATAAAACTCTCATCTTTTTTTACTAAAGAAAGCTAGTAAGAAGTTTCTCTTTCAAGCTCTGAGAATACTGTCAAAATTCATATTCAAGCCTATGAATTATGAATCATGAAAGCAATAATAGGTTTTTGTTGTTCTATGTTATTAAGATTTAATTTAATGTGTCATAAAGAGTGTTCTAAGTGGGATCTTAGATGTATGGAATAATCTTTGAGAAAGCAGTTCCATGTTCAAATATGTTTGGAAAATTCTGTGTGCTATATCCTCTTATTGGAGTTTTAATATTTTTTTCAAAAGATTTGAGAAGTCTTTCAGTAAAAGAATCTGTTTAACTGTATGTGATTTAAAATATGTTTGGGAATGGAAACATTTTTTCACATAATACCTTTTAATATCCCAAAGAACCTGTGTTATGGAGAACATAGTTTGGAAAAAGTGACTTAATGTCCTAGTAATGGTTAGTTTTTTCTTGGAGAGAAGGATTGATGCAGAGAATAATAACTATAGGCTGTAATTCCTATAGGAAGATTATGCTTGGGAATAAGTGGGGCATATTATAGCACCCTGTCTTTACTGGCACGAATTTCTCCTAGTATGAAGAGGCATAATTATAAGCTATCTTCCATTGTGGTCACAGAACATATTTTGTATAATTTTAAACCTTTTAAATTCATTGAGATGTGTTTTATAGTCTCACATATGGTTTATCCTGGAGAATGCTCCTTGTGCACTTGAGAAGAATGTGTATTATGTTGTTGTTGGATGAAGCGTTCTGTAGATGTCTGTTAAGTCTAGTTGGTTTGAGTGTTGTTCTAGTCTTGTATTTTATTATTGATCTTCTTTCTAGTTGTTTTATCCATTATTGAAAATGAGACATTGAAATCTATAGCTAGTATTGTCTCTTTCTCCCTTCATGTATGTTGGGTTCTGCTTCATGTATTTTGGGTTCTGTTGTTAGGTGCATATGTGTGTATAATTTTTATATCTTCTTGATGGATTGGCCCTTTTATCATTATAAAATATCCTTCTTCATCTCTATTAACAATTTTTACCTTAAAATCTATTTTGTTCGTTATTTGTATAGCCACTCCAGCTCTCTTTTAGTTACTGCTTGCATTGTATAATGTTTTCGGCCCTTTCACCTTCATACTAATTGTCTTTGTATCTAAGTTGTGTCACTTATAGACAGCATGTAGTTATGTCATGTGTTTTTAAAATCCATTCTGCCAAAATCTACCTTTTAAATGGAATGTTTAATTCATTTCCGTCTAACACAATCATAGATAAATGAGGATTTATGCCTACCATTTGGCTATTTTTAAAATCTTATGTCTTTTATCCCTCTATTTCTCTATTTCTGCCTTCTTTTGTGTTAAACAGATATTTTCTGGTGTACTATCTTAATTTCCTTTTTATTTCTTTTGGTACATTTTTTAATTTTTAAGTGTTTGCATATGGATAGAAATTAACATGCTAATGAATGTGAATCTATTTAATAGTAACACCAAATTAATGTCAATAGGCCATACAGAAACTTTATCTTCTAGCACAAAAACTAGAAAATGTAGAAGAAATGGACAAATTTCTGGAAACACACAACCTCTCAAGACTCACTTAGGAAGAAGCAGAACTCCTGAACAGACCAATAGTGAGCATTGAGATTGAAGTAGTAATAAAAAAATGTCCCAAGAAAAAAACAAAAGCCCTGGACCAGATGGATTCACAGCCAAGTTCTACCAGACCTACAAAGAAGAGCCGGTGCCCATACTACAGAAATTATTTCACAATAATGAGAAGGATGGAATTCTCCCGAACTCATTCTATGAAACCAGTATCACCTTAATATGAAAGCCAGGAAAGGACACAAAAGAAAAGAAAACTACAGACCAACATCCCTTATGAACATAGATACAAAAATCCTCAATAAAATACTGGCAAAATGAATTAAAAAGCATATAAAAATAATAACCAACCAGGACAAAGTAGGCTTCATCCCAGGGATGCAAGAATGGTTCAACATACATAAATTAATAAATATGATTGACTACATAAACTGAAGCAAAAACAAAGACCATATGATAATCTCAATAGATGCAGAAAAAGCATTTGACAAAATCCAGTATACTTTCATGATAAAAACCCTCAACAAACTAGGTATAGACTGAACATATCTGGAAATTATAAAGGCCATATATGACAAACCCACAGCCAACATCATGCTGAATGGGGAAAAGTTGAAAACATTTCCCTTAAGAACTGGAAGAAGATAAGGGTGCCCACTGTCACCACGTCTATTCAACATAGTGCTGGGAGTCTTAGCCAGAACAATCAGGCAAGAGAAAGAATAAATGGTATCCAAATTGGGAAAGAAGAGGTCAAACTATTACTTTCTGCTGATAATATGATCTTATATCTATAAAACTCCAAATACACCACCAAGAGACTCCTGGAATTGATAAATAAATTCAGCAAAGTCTTGGGATACAAAATCAATGTATATAAAACAGTAGCATTTCTATATACCAATAACAGTCAAGCTGAGAGTTAAATCAAAGACTCAATACCTTTCACAATAGCTACAAAGAAAATAAAATACCTAGGACTATACTTAACCAAGGAGGTGAAAGATCTCTACAAGGAGAACTACAAAAAACTGATGAAAGACACTACAGATGACACAAACAAATGGAAAAACACATCATGCTCATGGATCGGTAGAATCCACATTGTTAAAATGTCTATACTATCCAAAGTCATTTACAGATTCAATTCAATCCCCATCAAAATACCAGTGTCATGCTTCACAGATCTAGAAAAAATAATTTTGTTTTGTTTGGAGCCAGAAAAGAACCTGAATAGCCAAAGCAATCTTAAGTAAAAAGAACAAGTCTAGAAGCATCACATTAGCACAGACTTCAAACTATACTACAGGGATATAGTAACTCAAACAGCATGATATTGGTCCAAAAATAGAGACATTGATCAATGGAACAAAAAAAAAATAGAGATCCCAGGTATAAAACCACCTACTACAGCCAACTGATCTTTGAAAAAGTGGACAACAACATACCCTGGGGAAAAGAAGCCCCATTCAATAAATGTTCACTGGGAAAATTGGATGGCCACATGCAGAAGAATGAAACAGGATCACTATCTCTCACCATTCACAAATATTATTTCAAGATGGATAGAAGAATTAAATGTAAGACATGAAACCATACATACTCTAGAGGAAAATGTAGGAAAAACTCTTCTAGATATTGGCCTAGGCAAAGAATTTGTGACTAAGACCCCAATGGAAATCCCAGCAACAGCAAAAATAAATGGGATTTGATTAAACTAAAAAGCTTCTGCACAGCTAAGGAAATAATCACAGAGCAAATAGACAATGTACACCGAGTGAAAGAAAATATCCACAAGCTATACACCTGATGTAGGGCTAATACCTAGATTCTACAATGAACTCAAGCAAATCAGCAAGAAAAAACAAACAACCCCATTAAAAAGTGGGCAAGAGACATGAACAGAAGTTTTTCAAAATAAGATGGACAAATGGCCAATAAACATATGAAAAATGCTCAAGGTCACTAATCATCAGGGAAATGCAAATTAAAAGCACAATTAGATATCACATTAGCCCAGTTAGAATGGCTTTTATTAAAATTCCAAAAACACTAGATGCTGGCATGGATGCAGAGAGAAAGGAACACTTACACATTGTTGGTGGGACTGCAAATTAGTACAACCTGCATGGGAAAAAGTATGCAGATTCCTCAAAGAACTGTTACTGAAAGTTCAGCACTTGTCCCCGAGGCCACATCGGAAGAAGGAGAACAAGTGGTTTGAGGAGGAGGAAAGAGGAGTTTATTAATTTGCCAGCAAATGAGGAGGCTGGCAGGATCCTATCTCAATGTACCAGCAACCTGCTTCTGAGCAGATGTACAGAGTTTTTAAAGGTTCTGATCAATCCCATCTTTGGCTAAGACAATCTCGTTACCACCACCCAGAGTAATCCCATCTTTGGGCGAGATAATCTCACGACCTCTGCCCAGATTAATCCCGTCTCCTGTGGGTCGAAGAGCAAAGGACACTCCCCTGCCCCTCCTGACCACTGGTCTGAGACAGGGATACAGGTCTTAGCTCTCTAAAAGGAGTGGGGGATGTTTTAAAGAGACATAAAACATTTTTGCCATTTTTTTCAAGCCATTTCTTCTGTTATAGAACTAAAGTAAACCTACCGTTTGATCCAGCAATCCCACTACTAGGCATCTACCCAAAGGAAAATAAGTCTTTTTTTTTTTTTAATCGAAAAGACACCTGCACTCAAATGTTTGTTGCAGCACAATTCACAATTGCATAGATATGGAGTCAATCCAAGTGCCCATCAATTTATGAGTGGATTAATGAAATGTGTTATATGTATATCACGAAGTACTACTCAGCCATTAAAAAGGATAATGTCATTTCAACAATTTGGATGGAACTGGAGACCATTTTCTTAAGTGAATCATCTAAAATGTGGAAAAACAACCACCACATGTATTTGCTATAAAATTGGAACTAAGTTATGAGCACACATGTGCAAAGAGGAAAGTAAAACGTACTGGGAATCAAGTGGGGCAGAGGATAGAGGGAGGCAGGGCCAAAAACCTATCTAATGGCTACAATGAACACTATTTGGGTGATGGGCACACTTTATAGCCATGACTCAAGTGTTAGAAAAGCAATCCATGTAATCAAAATCATTTTTACCCCCTTAATATTTTGAAAAAAATAAAGAATATACACTGTCTAACTTCTAGTTTAGTTAACTATGACAGGGAGATTGAATTTTTTAAGTTTATTGGCTATTTCATTTTTGTAAATGTATTATTTAAGACACCTTTTCACTGTTCTTTTATGGTGTTCACATTTTTATTGATATATAAGAAATATTTATATATTAACTATAAAAATGCTTTGTGATATGGCATGCAAATGTTTTTCAGATGTATTGTTTGTCTTCATTTTGTATATAGTTATTTGTCTTAAAGAAGTTTTTATTTTATGTAATCAAATATATCGCTTCCTTCTTTTATGGTTTCTACTTTGTTGTATCATGTAATAAGTCATCTTAATACCAGAGGTATAGGAATAGCCACCTATGTTTTCTTCTACTTCTTTCAGGAGTTCACCTTTTACATTTAAATTATTGATTCATTTAGATTTTATTTTGTTGTTAAAAAAAAAGACCTAACTTCTTCGTCAGATAATTTAACAGTGTTCAAGACGATTTATTAAATCATCCGTTCCTTTTCCACTGGGGGAAAAAACCCCAAACATATGCTTTATTCCCTACCTCCTACTTTGTGCTTTTATTACCATAAAAATTACATTTGTATACATTTTGTGCATGTAAAACTTGGAGTTACTTCGTCATGTCATGGTCTTTTCAATTAGATAAAAGAAAGAGTTACCAACAAAAGTGCATTTATATTGTCTTTTATATTTACCCTGGAAGTTAACATTACCAATATTCTTTATGTTTTAATATGCATTTGAGCTGCTCTCTTATGTCTTTTCATTTTCTCTAAAGGACTCCCTTCAGTATTTCCTTTTTGTCGGGCAGGTTTGCTAACAGTAAATGTTAGGTAGATAGTAAGGGATCTCTAGTTCTCCTAAGGGCAAAAGTGAGTGCCCTGCTTTAGTGATGCCTTGAGGAATTGCCACACCTGGAAAACAAGACAAGGGTGGGTGCTTAGCTGTGGTGCTGCCCCACCTTGATCCTGCCCTGAACAATCACCCCACCTGGGGGAAGGCAGAACACACTGACAATCTGCAAAAGAATGCAGGGAATTCCCCAGCCTGTGTGCCGCAGACAGCCCAGGCATCATAGGGTCTGAAAAATGACCTAGAGTAACCTAAGGCTAATTATCATGTCATTAACTGTCCATCAGAATGATTCAATGGTGACGTGTGAACCACAAGAAGGACCCAATCCAGATAACATAAAACAGGATCCTGGACCATAACCAGAGCCTCTTGTTACAACAGGGGGTCCATTTGTCATCTGTGGTGAATATATGTCATTCTTGCTCTGTAAACCTATGTTGTTCTTCCTCAATAAACTTTGTTTTGTGCTTACCTTAATTTTGGTGTGTCTGGCATTCTTTGGCCAAGAGCACACCAAGAACTGACAGCAGACTGCCAACCTGACAATAAATTCTCACAGTTTTTGTTTATATGAGAATCTCTTAATTTTTCCTTCATCTTTGAAGGATAGTTTTGTTAGATATGGAATTTTTGGTGGACAGTTTTCGATTTAAGCAATTTGAATATATCATCCCACTGCCATCTGGATTTAGTGTTTCCAATGAGAAATTGGCTGCTAATGTGATTTATATGTGATAAGTTGGTTCAATCTTGCTATTTTCAAGATTTTTTTCTGTTTCTTTAGATGGTTTTATTTCCATGTGTCTATGTGTAGATCTCTGAGATTATCCTATTTGGAATTTATTAAGCTTCTTGGATGTTAGATTTAATGTTTTTCATCAAATTTGGGAAGTTTTATGCCATTGTTTCTTTAAAAGTTGTTTCTGCCACTTGTCTCCTTTCCTTCTGGGATTCTACTCATGCATATTTTGGTATTCCACTGGTCTCTTAGGCTCTGATCATTTTTCTTCATTATTTTTTCTTTCTTCTCCTCAGACTGGATAATTTTAATTGACCCATCTTCAAGAATGCTGAATCTTTCATCTGCCTTCTGAAATCTGATATTGAGCTCTTTACTAAATTTTTCATTTTAGTTATTGTACTTTACAACTCCAGAATTTGTATTAGGCTCAATTTTATAATATGTATTTCTTTATTTAAATTCCTTTCTTATTGAGACATCATTCTCATATTTTCCTTTAGTTCCCTAGAGATGGTTACTTTTAGTTCTTTGGCCATACTCAAAATGGCTGGCTTAGAATTTTTGTCTAGTAAGTCCAATGTCTGGGCTCCCTCAAGGACAGGTTTTTTTGATTGCATTTTTTTTCTTGTGCACTGGTCATTTTTTTGTTTCTTTACAAGTCACGTATTTTTATTGAAAATGAGACATTTAAAATAATACAATCTAGCAACTCTGGATATCATGTTTGTTTTTTTTGCTATTACCTGTTGTTTTTTGCTTGCTTAATTACCTTTTTGAACTAATTTTTCTAAAGTCTGTTTTCTTTGTTGTCTGTGGCCACTGAAGTCTCTGCTTTATTAGCTTAGTGGTCAGTAAATTATTGTACCAAGAGTTCCTTAAATGTCTGCAATATACAAGTTTCTCAGCCTTTGCCAAGGAGCTCTGTATATTTTGTTCAGTCATGACTTCAACCCTTAGCTAGGCAGTTGAGAACTCTGCTTTAGTCTTCATTCCCTGACTTTGCATAGACTCAGTATCAGCTACTGGTGAGAAATAGGATCTTCTCAGATCTCTGTTGAGCATGCACACAGCCCTACACACATGGACTTCTATAGCCCCAGGAAAATGTCATAACTTTTCAAAGTTCCTATGCACATCTCATTCAAAAGCTTTACCATTTAAGCTTTTTGGATAGCCTATTATTTGCTCCAACTGGTATAATATGTCCGAGGCAGCCACAATATTAATAATTTTTGTAATTGTTTTTTACAAAAGCCCCTGGAGAAATGGATTTCATACTTGGTAAGCTCCTAAAATGAAGACAACTTTGTGAGTAGGATCTTTGAAGAAATAACCAACAGGTCAAATAATGATAATTCTCTGGGAATGGGGCTTAAAACAATCTTTGACTCCATATTATCTCCTCCAGTGCCTGACAAGCTGCTAGTTTTCACCATGATTGTGAAGTGTTAGTTTCAAGGGTAATGCTGATCTGGGAAGTGACATATTAGAGTAGAGTAAATTAAAACATCACAAAGCTTGTTGTTCTTACTGAGATTCAGTTGTTTATCACGAATAAATGTTTGAAGCATTATTGTAAGTCTTTGGTTAACTACCAGAGTTCTGAAAAAGTTGATTTGACAATATTTTGCCAGTATTTTCATTGCTTTATGGAGGTGATTATTTTGGAGGTTTCTATACTGTCATTTTCTCTAATGTCACCTTACCATATGATATTTACCTCTTAGGCCTATTAGTATATGCAACTGAGATGACTGTCAGTACATTGTGTGAGAATGCTTTGTGGCTTTTTAAATTTGCCTAGTATTCTTTTTACGTGGGTATGAAACAAGAATTGTCATTGGGCTGTTTGTTAACTATAAATAATCATTTGCTTATTTGAGTTTTGCAAGTAATCAAACACTGAGGATCTTTCATAAACTAAAATTAAAATTACATGATTTTTATTACCATAACCTCTTACCATGAGACTGGGTTCCTAAGACTAGGTACCCACATGTGCAGAATTTAGATTTTTAAGGTTTATAATACGAAGTGCCAAGAACCGATTATGGGAACATTATACTCTAATTACCCCAAGATGATTTATTCAAGCTAGTAATACCCATATATAGCATCTATAAATCAACAGACAAGTAAATGCATAAAGTTTGTTCTGTGTATAATCTATAAAATAAAGGAGAAGTGATTTTTTAACATTATAATACAAAAGGACCCTGGTATCACTTTTAGACTTATGATTCTACTATATATTTTCTGAATTATGAGAAAAAGAAATAAAATAAAATTCTATATTTGGGAAATTTTTATAAAGATTGAATTTGAATGTAAGAAAAATAATTTTAAAGATTGAATTTGAATGTAAGAAAAATAATTTTAAAGATGTTAATAATTGCTTGTGGGTGAAAGGACTAATGGCTCTCTCTCATAAAGTGTAAACAAAAAAATCCTAGGTAACCAGAAGTCTAAAATTTACTTACAGTGGAAAACAGAACTGACACTTCATCTTACTTGATGAGCACAGTAAAAAAAAAAATGCATGGATCTCCAAAGAAACTGATACTTAAGCTATACATACAATTTTTTAAAGATTAGACCATTATTGTTTACCAAAAATAATATCATTAAAAATGAATACAACCTTAAAAGAGAAGTGGCCATATTTCTTACCTAGCTGAGGACTTAATGAAAAAAAAAGGCTTACCATCAATATTTTTTTTTCCTGTTGTAACACCACACATTGCAGTGTTACAAATAGGATTAAAGTATCCTGTATTGATTGCTTTTTTTTTGTCAAGATGGATGTTTAGTGAGTGATATACAGGTTACCCATTCTTTCCATTGTGCTCCTAGAATCAAGTAAAGTGAGTATATGAGTTATGAAAATAAAACTTTGTAAATAAAAAATAATTAAATACATGATAGCTATGAAAATTATTTATATATTAAAATAGAAGTTTTATTGACAATGTAAAGGAAAAAATTGCCATTATTACAGAAGTCTGTAGAGAAACATTCACATTTATCCTTAAACAATGAGTACCAGAAAGTATTGCATGGTCAGAAGATGTTTTTCTTCTGTGGGCCAACCTTCTCCTATCTGGACCCTTTCATTTCCTTATTAGCACCCTCTGTATTCCTCCAGGGTTTTCAAATTGATTCTTTGCTTTTGTTGATGGAGAAAAATAAACAGATGAATGTTCTTATCTCTAAGATGTTGGGAAATTATTGGTGTTCTCTTCCAAGGACACTTACATCTTATGCAAATGTGTATTTAACAGTGGAATTTCTGATATCAGCAGTCAACAAGCAGAGACAAGAGATTTTTTTCAGGTGGTTTCTTTTCAGAACTCCTCAAATTTCAGTGCACGGTTTAGCACTTCTTACCCTAATTCATAAGAACCTACAGGTTACAAAGGGAATGTTTATTTGCACCAAAGATATATGCATATGGGCCCCAGGAAATCATAGAATGCATATTCAACTGGAATAGACAAATTTGTGGGAAGACATTTCTTTTTTTAAAAAAATTTTAACTTACTTTTGTTGAGATAAATATACATATATAACTTAGTATCTGTACCATTTTAAGTGTACAGTTCAGTGGTAATAACTATATGTATATTCTTTTTTTCCCTTCATTCCTCCCTTATATCCTCCCCTTCCTGGCCTCTGGTAACCACCAATATACTCTCTGTCTTCATAAGATGATAATTAGACAATAAAACAACACTTGTTCTAACAGAATGAGCAGAGTTTTCCCCTAGAATTTTCTATAATATATTTCAGAAACAATTAATTGCTTGTGACATTTGTCACGTAAATTCCCAAAACGGTAAGAAGAAAGAATAATATTAAAAATAATCAGTTGCCTTTAGGACTAGTATTAAACATTTTTTAGTTTTAGCCTTTAGGCGAAGCAAAAAAAGATAAATTTTTTATGATTTCATGATAAATGTGATGAACCAAAAACATAGTAATAAAAGTGTGAATACTATTTCTACTCAAGCAATCGATAGTATCTTTTATTTAGAGGTATGCTTTGTAAACTATGGTCCATATACTTGAATATTTCACACAAAGCAGTTTTGAAAGTTCTATCAGACAGCTAATTAAAATCTCTACAATTTATAAATTTTAAACTTTCATATCTTGTTAAAGTAAAATTATAGTAAAATTTTACCCATTTAGATGTAGAGTTCAATGGGTTTTAATAACATGTAGCCATGTTTGTTGGTCATAAAACTATGATGTTCATGTAACTATTAATACCATTGAAAATTTTATAGAATATTTTCATAAATCTAAAAATTCCCCTTCCTCCCTCTCTGCTTTATAAATCAATCATCTCACCTACCTCACCCTCTGATCTGATTTCTGTCCCTATAATTTTACATTTTCCAGAATGGCATACAAATAGAGATATCTTGTGTAGCCTTTTGTTTGTGGCTGTTTTTCATTTATCATAATGTTATTGAGATTCATCATTCTTGTTACATGAATCAGTAGTTTGTTTGATTTTATTAGGGAGTAGTATTCCATTTAATTGATGTATCACAGTTTGTCCATCTATTCAATAACTGAACAACACTGGGTTATTCCCAGTTTTTAAGAGACTATGTAAACATTCAAGCATAGATCTTTGTGTGGGCATATGGATAAATACACAGGACAAGGGTTGCTGAGTAGTATGGTGAGTATGAGTATGTTTTACTTTATAAGAATCTTCCAAAGTGTTTTCCAAAATGGCTTTACCATTACTCATTTCCACCAACCATATATGGAAGTTCAAATTGTTCTATATTCTCACTAGCACTTGATATTGTCAGGTTATTTTTTAACTATTTAAGTCATTCTAATAAATGTGTTGTAATATGTACTTGTGGTTTTAATTTTGATTTTTCCTATGACCAATGATATTGAACATGCTTTCATATGTATTTTGGCCAACTATAGCTTTTCTTTGGTAAAGTGTCTGTTTTGTCTATTTTTTTTACTGGGCTTTTTATTTTCTTATTATTGCATTGTATGAATTATTCATATATTTCAGACATAAGTCCTTTATCAGACATATATTTCCAAATATTTTATCTCAGTATGTGGCTTGTCATTTTATTTTTTAACGTCATCTTTCCAAGAGCGGAAGTCTAAAATTCAACAAATATGTCTTTTATCATTTGCACTTTTGGTGACTTTTCTGAGAAATCTTTGCCTAACCTAAGTTCACAAAGATTTTCTCTTATGTTTTCACTAAAGGTTTTGTAGTTTTAAGTCTTTAAAAAAAATTTTTTTTAGAGCCAGGGTCTTGCTATGTTGCCCAGGCTGGATTTTAACTCCTGGGCTCAAGCGATCCTCCTGCCTCAGCCTCTTGAGTAGCTGGGATTTTAGGCACCTGTTAGCATGCCTGGATGTTTTAGGTCTGATATTTAGGTTTATGATCCATTTTGAATTAAATTTTATAGATGGCATGAGGTAAAGGTTGAGGGTGTTTTTTTTTTCTAATAAGAATATTCAGTTCTTTTAACACAATTCGTTGACAAGCCTATCCATTTTCCAATGAACACTTTGTTAACTTTGTTGGCAAGCAATCGACCATATATATGTGTCTATTTCTGGACTCTATTCTGTTTCAGTGATTTATATATCTGTCCTTATGCCAACATCACTATACTAGACCTTTATAGTAAGTTTACATCAGGTACTATGAGCCTTCCAACTTTGTTTTTCTTTATCAGTTCTTTGTTGGCTACTCTAGGCTCTTCGTTTTTTCATGCAAATATTTTTTCTTTTTTATTTCAGCATATTGTGGGGGTACAAATGTTTAGGTTACATATATTGCCCTTGCCCCACTTGAGCCAGAGCTTCAAGCGTGCCTATCCCCCAGATGGTGCTCACCGCACCCATTAAGTGTGTATATACCCATCTCCTCCTCCCGCCTCCCATCTGCCCGACACTGAATGAATGTTATTCCTATATGTGCACTTAGGTGTTGATCAGTTAAAACCAATTTGATGGTGAGTACATGTGGTGCTTATTTTTCCATTCTTGGGTTTTTCCTTTCTACAAAAAAAAGCATGTTAGGATTTTGTTTGGGATTACATTGGATATGTAGATCATTTTGAAAGGAATTGGTATCCTAAACATATAGAGTTTTAAGATATACTAACATGGTCGATTCCTCCATTTATATACCTCTTTAATTCTCTCATCTATGTTTCATAGTTTTCAGCATACATATATTTTACATATTTTCTGAGATATATCTCAGAAATATTCATAAAACATGAAGTATTTCGTGCTTTTGATGTCATTGTGAAAGCTAATTTTTATTTCATGAATTTTTATTATTTATTGTCCATTGTTTGAATATAGAAATGCAGTAATTTTTTGTATATTGACCGTGTGTCCTGTGACCTTGCTAAACTTGTTTATCGGTTTTAGTTTCTTTTATGTATATTATTTGGGCTTTTGTATCTATGTGATCATGGCATCTGCAAATAAAGACATTTTTATTTCTTTCTTCCTAATCTTCGTGTCTTTTATCTATTTTCCTTGCCTATTGCAGTGATTATATCTCACAGTACAATGTTGAATAATAGTGGTACATCCCTGCCTTGTTCCCACACTTATAGGATAAATCATTCGATCTTTCACCATCAAGGATGGTTTCAGCTATTAAGTAATATATCTTGGCAAAGATGTGGACCAATATTAACTCTCATCTGTTGTTGGTCAGAGTGTAAAATGGTACAAACCTTTGGAAAAGCATCTGACACTTTCTTAGAAAACCAAACTTATAACCCAGCAATACTACTCTTAGATATTTACATAAGAGAAATGAAAAATACGTCCACAGAAAGACTTATGCAAGAATATTCATTTAAGCTTTATTCATAATGCCTCTAGATAAAATGGAAACACCCCAAATGTCTGTCAATAAGTGAATGGAGAAGCAAACCATGACATAGTCATATTATGCAATACTACTCTACAGGAAAAAGAATGAACTTCTGATACAAGCAACAACATGGATGATTTCATGTATACGAAGTTCTAGAACAGGCAATCCAATAGTTAGTTGCCTCTTGTGTGTGTGGTAAAATTGACTGGGAAGGGTTATTAGAGAACTTTCTGGGGTAAAAATAATGTTTTATGTTTTTATTAGGGTTTGGGTTATGCAAGTATATGCATTTTTCAAAACTCGGAAAATGTGCATTTAACATTTGTGCATCTAATTGCTTATAAATTTTATCTTGAAGAAAATTAAATACAGTTGACCTTTGAACAACAGGGATTTGAATCATGTAGGCCCACTTATATGTGGATTTTCTTCCACCTCTGCCACCCAAGACAGCAAGAGCAACCCCTCCTCTTCCTCCTCTTCAGTCCACTCAATGTGAAGACAATGAGGATGAAGACAATGATGATTCACTTCCACTAAATGAATATTAAATATATTTTCTCTTCCTTATGATTTTCTTAAAACATTTTCTGTTCTACTTAATTATAAGACTATAGTATATATCATATATAATATAAAAATATGTGTTAATCAACTGTTTATGTTATTGATAAGGCTTCTTGTCAACAGTAGGTTATTAGTAGTTAAGTTTTTGGGGAGTCAAAAGTTATATGTAGATTTTGACTGCATGGGGGTTGGTGCCCCTAACCCTTACATTGTTGACGGTCAACTGTATAAACAAATATAGAATTCTAGCTAATGACATGCATGATGAAATGTTTAGAGGTAAATATATTGATGTCTTTAATTTTAAATGTTTATATAAATAAAATGGATTTATGTTGGTTTGAGGGATGAACATATGAATAGATACATAATTGATCAAGTGTAATAAAAATGTTAGAATCTGTATGGTTGATAAATAGGTATATACTGTATGATTTTTCAACTTTTCTGTGTGTTTGAAAATTCACATAATATGATATTAAAAAATAAACAGGAAAATAGATATTAAAACAACATAAAATATCTTGCCCTAATTTAATTAAAACTGTAGCACATTTGTACCTGGAATCCTGTGTTATGTTCTGATCAGTGCATGTTTATTAGGGTATTTGGAACCAGAGAAGGTTTATAAGAGTGACACTGATATAGTGTGAGTTGATGTGGACTGCTGTGTGAATAAATAGAAAATCAGGTCTTTTCAACTTGGAACAGCAAAAGATGAAATGATACATAGTTTACATCTATAAAATAATGAATATGTGGGTAAGGTTAACATAGACTTATGTACCAACTCTTGTGTGTTAATATATTTTTAAAAATACATTTAGGATAATATAATCGATCAACAGATAATAGCTGAATAGCATGTATCATGCCAAGAAATAACACTGCAAAAGAAATAGGAATGTATTAAAACAGAGTTCACATAAATCTATGAATGATAGAACTAGATGTGGCTACTTTAAAAAGATGAGGTTTACATATTTAAACTTGTACTTTGATATCAGGCCTGATAACCAAAATGTAGACAGGGTTTATTTGTTTCCTTGGTTGGGATTTTTATTTTTTTGATCCATGTTTTTCAATGCTTACAACAATAATGAACACAACAGTACAAATTACAAATGACATCATGAATATGATTAACCAGAATTTTATATGTATTTATGAAAGTGACTCTTAAACAATGCAAAGATTAGGGGTGCCAATCCTGTGCAGTCGAAAATCCATGTAATACTAAATTTGTTGATTGAATGAAAATATTCTTAGTAATAGAATATTGAGATGGATAAATCAGGCTTATTACCTAATATAGCAATTTTTATTTCAATATTTATTTCACTTAGGTCTTCATCAGGAAATCTTTGAACATAGATAGAGGGAAATCATAGGTAACCACTGCGGTATTATTTGAAGAGTGCCAGATGGGGCACATCTAAAAAAAGTCTCAGCTGCAAAAGTTATATTAAAATTTCTATCATAATAAATCTTTTTTAATGTTCTGAAGGTTGCTCTTGAAAATACATTTTAAAAATAAGTAGTTTTACATGCATTATCTCATTTAATATTAATGATGACTATAAGCTAGATATTTTTTTTTTTTCATTTTATAGATAAGGTACCTGGTAGTGCCTCTGATATTTTACCAGATTGTCCTAGGGTAAGCAAAGTCCTCCCAAAGCAGAACTTGGAAAATAGATTTTGAATAAAGAGAGAGAGAGAGAGAGAGAGAAGAAAAATAGCCAGAATATTTGGAAATGCAGGTGGAAGGAAGGCTCAGGTGGGATAATTCAGTGGAAATTCTTGAACAATTCACTTACATAAAGAGGGAATTAAAGTACAAATAGAAGAAATAGTTTTATTACTACTTTTACAATTTGGTTGTTGTTTTACTAGCACTATATCTTGAACATAAAGACAACTCAGATAATTTTATAAGTCTCTTTATCATTTTCTCTAGTAAATATTTATTCATATAGCTTAAAAAAATCACCATATATATCAGGTGAGTCAGATGAAGTACCTTATTTACGATAATTGAAAGTATACTATATTTATGCAAAACATTTCCTCGTGAGTCTAATGATAGCTAGAAAAAGACTAAATTGTCATAAGAGAGTGTGGAAAATAATTTCATATGGTCACAAAACTGTGTACGGGTAAGTGCAAATATGAAAGAATTCACAGAAATAAAAAGATGGCAAATAAATGTATTTAACAAAAAAATGCCAGCATCTAAGGAGATTATTGTGTCACAGCAGTGGGTCCCCAATTAAAATAAAAATCCTCATGATAATCATAACAATCTCAAACCTTCCTTTTTGCTATTTGCAATTACAAAATAAACTAAATGTCAAGTTAGAAAACAAACTGTACACTTCCATTTATGGGAAGATGGAGTAGACATACTTTTCTTTGTTCTTCCTGCTAAGTAAAAATAAAAACTGTGAATATTACACGCAAAACAAACATAAAGGCACTTTGAAAGGTGGAGAGAAGAAGACAGTTAATCTAGGGGACTCAGAGCCCAAGGGATGAATTGGTGGTAAATTTACTGGATTTTATTTTTTCTTCATATATCCCATACTTGGATCAGAAGAAGCTAGCAAACCAGAAATACCAAAGGACACAGACTAAGAGTCCCATCAAAAGTTGACTCACAACTAAAGGACACGGGGAGCACTAAGCGGGGGGGGGGGGGGGGGGGGGGGGAAGGGCATGCCTTAAACCCGCACTTGGGTGAGGCAAAGGCATAAAGTGTAACTGTAGTGTTTGTACCCTCTAAATACCCTGGAATAAAAAAAAAAAAAGTTGACTCTCAGGCCGGGCGCGGTGGCTCACGCCTGTAATCCTAGCACTCTGGGAGGCCGAGGCGGGCCGATTGTTTGAGCTCAGGAGTTCGAAACCAGCCTGAGCAAGAGCAAGACCCCGTCTATACTAAAAATAGAAAGAAATCAATCAGACAACTAAAAATATATAGAAAAAAAATTACCCGGGCATGGTGGTGCATGCCTGTAGTCCCAGCTACTCGGGAGGCTGAGGCAGAAGGATCCCTTGAGCCCAGGAGTTTGAGGTTGCTGTGAGCTAGGCTGACGCCACAGCACTCACTCTAGCCCGGGCAAAAGAGTGAGACACTGTCTCAAAAAAAAAAAAAAGTTGACTCTCTCTAGCCAAAGGATCAGGAAAGGAAAAATGTAGCAAGATTATTTTTTTTTAAAAAAAAACCTACCTTGTTCCATCTAAATATCACAGAAAAATTCCATCCCCACCCACACTAGCAAAAGTGAGAATTCTAGAGTTCTACCCTCATGAGGCTATAATGAGGCAATAGAACACCCCTTCCAGGTTGATGTCAGAGAAGTTCAAGTACCAAGCTGGCACTTTCATCACTTATGGGAAGCAATAAGCTCCTTTCCATGGCATCATTGGAGACCGTGTGATAAGCCTTGACTTCCAACCACAACAATAGTAATTAGGGCTCATAGCCTCTCTCCATTGTGGTGGTGTCAGAAAAGGATTAGGACATTCACCATTGCCAGCAGTAATGCTGTTATCTCCGCTGTGGTTTCAGTGGAGGTCATAAGAGACGAGAACTCCCAACCTTGCTCAGCAGAATGAGAGCATTGGATGTCAGTGGAAGCCGAGGGGGGAACCTTGACTTTTACTTCCAACTAGCAGTAATGAGGTGGTAACCCCCACATCCCCTGATGGAGCAATGTTTGAAGAAGCCAGCTAAAACTGAAGGTTTAAAAAAGTTATGTCTCAAAATGTAATACACAAAATATGAAAATTACAATAAAATATTACTTGTCATAAAAAGAACCTTGAAGATAATGATCTTAATGAAAAAAGTCACTCAACTGATGCCAACATCAAGATAACAGAGATGTTAGAATTATCTGACTAAAATATTAAACAGCCATCTTAAAAATGCTTTAGTGAGTAATTACGAATGTGCTTGAAAGAAATGGGAAAATAGAAAACCTCAGCAAAGAAATAGAAAATCTCAGAATAGAAACAGAAGATATAAACAAGAAACAAATAGAAAATAAAAATATAGTAACCGAAGTTAAAAGTTCAGTGGATGGGCTCAATGGCAGAATGAAAGCAACAGGAGAAAGAATCAACAAACTGGAATATGGAACAGTGGAAATTACCCAATATGAACAACGGAGAGGAAACAGACCAAAACCAAAATGAAACAAAAGACTTCAGTTACCTATGGGATTATAACAAAAGATAAAGGTTTGAAAGGTGATGAGATAGAGAGTAAGGCCAAAAAAGTATTTGAAAAAATAGTGCCTAAAACTTTCTCAAGTTTGACAAAAGACAGAAATCTATGTATTTGAAAAGCTGAGGATAAATCTAAGGAAATGCATCCCAAGGCACATGATAATTAAGTTTCTGAAACGAACAACAACAAAAAAGTGTTGAAAGCAGCCAGCCTGTGGTGGAAATGCAATTTGAACAGGAGTGAATTTCTTCTTATCACAAACCATGTGGGACTAAAGAAAAATGACAATGTTTTTTTTTTAGGTGCTGAAAGAAAAGAACTGTCAATCCAGAATTATATACCCCCAGAAATATTCTTCAGGATGAAGACATTTTCATATGAAGGAAAACTAAGAAGGTGTTTCACTGGTGGACCTCCCCTAAAAAAATGGCAACAAGAAGTTCGATAAGCAGAAAGGAAATGATGAAAGAAGAAATTTTGGAACATCAGGAAAATGCTAAGTAAACACGGTAGGCTTTATCTTCTTGAATTTTCTAAATTATGTTGGTTGATTGAAGTGAAAATTATAACATTGTCTGATGCAGTTCTAAATGCATGTAGAAGAAATATTTAAGATCATTGTATTTTAAACACGTGAGAGAAGGGGAGATAAAGGGAACTAAAGTTTGTATACTAGAATTGGTAAAATAACAACACTGTAGACTGTGATAAGTTTTGTATATATAATTTAACACCTAGAGAAATCACTAAAATGTTATACAGGGAGACACTCACTCAAAAACACTATAGATAAATTGAAGGGAATTGTAAAAATTATTCAAGTAATTCACAGGAAGGTAAGAAAAATAAAACAAAGAAAATAAGAATAGATAGAACCAGGAAAATACAAAAAGTATAATGCTAGCAATAATTGGGTCATGTTAAAATCTATTTTGCCAATCTGTCTTTTAGTTGGTGTATTCAGACCGCTCAAAGAAATGTACATATTGCAAAAGTAGAAAGGTCTCCGATCAATAATCCAAGCTTTTACCTCAAGAAGCTAGAAACAGAAGAGCAAATCAAACCCAAAGAAAGCAGAAGGAAAGAAACAATAAAGAGTAGAAATCAATAAAACTGAAAACAGAAAAATGACAGGGTAAATCAGTGAAACAAAAGACGGTTCTTCAAAAAAGAATCAATAAGATTGACAAACTTTTATTAAGTTTCTTACAAAAAAAGGAGTAAACTTACTCTTACCATATGATCCAGCAGTCACACTCCTTGGTATTTACCCAAAGGAGTTGAAAACTTACATCCACACAAAAACCTACACATGAATGTTTATATCAGCCTTATTCACAATTGCCAAAACTCGGAAGCAACCAAGATATTCTTCAGTAGGTGAATGAATAAATACACTGGGGAATATCCAGGCAAAGGAAAATTATTCACTGCTAAAAAGAAATGACCTATCAAGCCATGGGGGGCATGGAAGAACCTTAAATGCAGTTTACTAAGTGAAAGCAGCCAATCTGAAAAGGCTATATACTATGTGATTCCAACTATATGACATTCTGGAAAAAGCAAAATTTTGGAGAGAGTAAAAAGATCAGCGGTTGTCAGGGATTGGGGAGAGAGGTGTGAGTCAGTGATAAACAGGGGATTTTTAGGGCAGTGAAACTATCCTGTATGATACTCTGATGGCAGATACATATCATTATACGTTTGTCAAAACCCATAGAATGTACAACACTGAGAGTGAACCCTAACATAAACCACTGACATTAGGTGATAATGTGGCCATATAGATTCACAGATTGTAATAAATGAGCCACTCTGGTAGGTGATGTTGGTAGTGGGGGAGGCTATGCATACGGGACGGATAGGTGGTATACGGAAAATCTCTGTACTTTTCACTCAATGTTGCTATGAACCTAGAACTATTCTAAAAATAAAGTCTACTAAAAAACAAATTATCATCACAACAATCAGATCCTTTTTGTTTCAGATCAGGAATATTTTCAGTGAAGACTTTTCTACTTATAAGACTGTTTACTTAACACAGAAGTATTGATCTAAAATGCTACCTTAATAGGATTACTCCTAACTTTATTTTGGTGCTAGGGGTGTATATGCACAGATCTACAACAAGACTAATAATTAATGAAAAAAATCTGCACTCATGCACTTATCTTTTTGGTAACTAAAAATTGGCTTTGGCCCTTTCCTATTAGTCTCAACCACTGCTTACACCTTCTCTGCTACCTACTACATTACTGGCATTAGTTTTCCTGCCCTATATAAAGGATGTCACAACTACTGAAAATGCTGTGTTGCAAGATACTGTTCTATTAGGTTATTAAGTATGGAATGTCTGATTTCCATAAATACTAAGTTTGACAGTTGATATCTCTGACATTTCACTTTGACACTTTTGTTTTTATTGTGAAGGTACATCCTCAGTCTTTCAAATGCACATTTTGGCTTGTGATTATTTTTCACATTTTTTTAGAGCAATTTTTGTGAAACCATGGATAAGTCAAAAATTCATGTTATTTTCGAATATGAATTCTGCTGTGGAACCAATGCAGCACAGACAGCTCAAAATATCAAGAAAATGTTTGGGAAGGATGTGGCTAATGAATGCACAGTATGTCGATGGTTTGAGAAGTTCCATTCTGGTGATTTTAATCTTGAAAATGAGCCATGTGGGTGACCTGAGACCAAGATGGATAATGATGAGCTGAAAGCAGTAGTGGAAGCGAATTGATCTCAACCTATGCATGAATTAGCAGCAAGGCTTGATGTTACTATTCCAACAATATTGGACCATTTGAAACAAATTATCAAGGTAAAGAAGCCAGATAGATGGGTACCGCATGAATTAAATGAGCATCAGAAAAGAAACAGTCTCGAAGCTTTCCTTTCTTTGTTGTCACAACATAAAGGCAAACCATTTCTATACCATATTGTTATGTGTGATGAAAATGGATTCCTTTTGACAATTGCAAGCATTCAGCTTGGTTGGATAAAGATGAAGTGCCAAAAACACAGGTCAAAACCAAATATTCATAAAAAAAAATGAATGATGTCTGTTTGGTGGTTCAGCGCTGGTATTATCCACTACAGCTTCATGAAACCTGGTCAATTGATTACAGCAGATGTCTACTGCAACCATTTGGATGAAATGATGAGGATGCTTGCGATTAACCAGACGAGATTGTGCAATAGAGACAGGCCAATCCTCTTGCAAGTCGACATGTCACAAAAAACAATGCTGCCCAAACTACAGAGGCTGGACTTGGAAACTCTGTCATCCACCGTATTCACCAGACCTTGCACCAATTGACTACCACTTCTTCCAGGCTTTGGACCACTTCTTGCAAGGAAAAATGTTCAATTCTCCACAAGCTGTGGAAAACGCCTTTCGTGATTTCATCTCCACTCGCTTTCCAGGCTTCTTCAACGCTGGCATAAACAAGTTACTGTTAAGATGGCAAAACTGTGATAATTTAGGCACATACTTTGATCAATTGTACTGCTTCTTGTTTGAGATATAGTAAACTAAACTTTTGATTCAAAATCAGACATTTGTCCTAGAACTCTGGGGGGCCGAGGCGGGTGGATCACTCAAGGTCAGGAGTTCGAGACCAGCCTGAACAAGAGCGAGACCCTGTCTCTACTAAAAAATAGAAAGAAATGATCTGGACAACTAAGAATATATATATATATATATTTATATTTATATATAATTAGCCAGGCATGGTGGCACATGCCTGTAGTCCCAGCTACTTGGGAGGCTGAGGCAGCAGGATCGCTTCAGCCCAGGAGTTCGAGGTTGCTGTGAGCTAGGCTGACACCACGGCACTCTAGCCCGGGCAACAGAGCCAGACTCTGTCTCAAAAAAAAAAAAAAAAAAAAAAAAAAAAAAAAAAAAAAAAAAAAAAAAAAAAAAAAAAAAAAAAAAAAAATCAGACATTTCATATTTAATGAACTAAATATTTGGAATTAATACAGCCTTTATTTGCTTAAAACTTATAAACTTGGTCCAAGACTCAGTAGATATGCTATAACTTGTACCATGACCAGTCCTTTTATTCTTTATATTTTTTTCTATAACTCTTGCTACTAGTTGTAAAGACTACTAAAATAACAGTATTGGTCATACTTTTAAATAGATTTTTAACACCCGTTGAGGGAATATTGATTTCTCCCCATGATTGTCACTTTAAAAATGATGAATTCTCTTTACTTAACTCTGCACAGATGTTAGATTTGTCAATAAGGAGATATCAGTATCTCTTACTGCATATGCCTAAGTTCCCTGTTTTGTACTTGTCATATACTTTGGATTCAAGTAAAAAATATTTGTTTCCTCTGTTGGTCAGAAAACCTGTGCAATGATGGAAATATTATTATATTTCTTCAATGATTTACAATTATTTAAGAATAGGTCTTGTCATTATCTTTTTGCAGGAAGGTTTCTATTAGCTTCTGTGTTAATGTTAATATTTTAGATAGCTGTATCAAAGCAGACATTTTGAGAACATTAAAAAACAAAAACAAATAATTTATATTCTCTTTAAAAATCTAAGTTAAATTTAAAGACTGCAAAAGACTCTCTGAAATTAATAAATACTAGATAACATGAGGCAACATTTAATTGTTAAACAGGTGCATTAATTAAGAAACATCTTTTTAAAAGAAGACATGAAATACAATGCAGAAAAACAGAGACATTTTTCAAAACTGAAATAAAATAGTTATAATTTATTTTCTAAACAGACTTTTACAAATTAAATCCTTATCACATAAAGCAGGGGGAAAGGCACCACGGTTTGAAAGAGAATACATTTTTTAAAGAAGTACAATAATATTTTGATTTTATCTAATTTTACAGAAATTTTATGGGGAACAACTGTCAGCTGTTTAATTGAAACAGAATGATAAAGGAATGAAAGTAATTCATTTTTATTCACTTTTGTTGTGACCTATAACTTTAGTTAAAGTATAATAGAGCAAAACCCATCTGTCAGATGAATGTAGACAATAGAATCACAGGCATACATATGAAAGAAACTAATAAAAGTTATTGCAAAAGTAAGATCATATCAGCTCTTGAAACACCCAAAATGCTATGAAAAAAATTTATATAAAAAGCTTACAGGTAAAAATTAAGGAAAAAAAACAACTTTTGTGATGCATCATAAAACACTATCAATAAAGTGAGGAGACTGAGGCCAAGATGGAAGACTGGAAGCAACCTGTACACACTGCTCTTACTTAGGGATCCAGATTCATGAGTAGATATTCACCTTCAGATTGATGGTCTAAGAGAGAGCATTGGGAATCAAAAGAGAGGTGATGGGAGGCAACCAAAGTGAAAGAGAGAGAAGTGGGGCCAACCACTTGGCAAGATCTGGGATACCCAGGGAAGGTGGCTACATGTGGGGAAGGGACAGAGGAGAGAACCTTGGGGCTCCCAATTCCCCTGTGAACACAGCAATCAGAACAGTGGGAGGGACCTCCACCACAGCAGGCCTCTAGACTTATACAATGGGCTGATTGGGAGACTGTGCAGCAGCATTGCTTGGGAGAGAAGGCACAGGGGATATTACAACTGTCATCCTTCTGAGGTTTCAGGTCGATAGTGCTGCCCCTATACAGGACTCAGACCCCTTGCTGCCCCCTCTCCATTACACCTGCTGGGCTGGAGAGGGAATGGGGAGACTGGGTGCTTTTGCATGCTCTGTGGGAAATGCTACATCTCCTCTCACCACTTGGGAATTCAGGAAGAGCAAGCACCCAAGGACCTGCTGGCCCTGCACCAACTGTGTAGTGCCACCACTGCCACTGCTGCTGCCGGACCTGGGAAGAATGAATGCTCATGCTGCCATATCCCACACACCAGCAATATGCTGTGTATCCACCATGTACCTGCATGCCCACGCACACCCCAACATGCCATGTGCCTGCCAGACCTGTGTGGTACCCACAGCCCTGCTCAGCCACCATTAGGTAGCTCCACCCAGCCACCACTGATGCTAGCACTGGGGGACTCATGCAGAGCTAACCCCAGGGCCACCTGCCTCCACAGAGAGTGACCAATCCTACCCACAACTGAGCTTTCACCAGCCCACCCAGCCACACATTGACACGAATATCCTCCAGCACCTTCATAGACTGTCACAACCACAGGGAAACTACACAAATACATGGAAATTAAGCAAACTGCAGTTTAACAATCCTTGGGTCAATGATGAAATCAAGATGGAGATCCAAATATTTTTTGAGTTGAATGACAAAGAAAACACAAGCTTCCAAAATCTCTGGGATATTGCAAAAGCAATTCTAAGAGAGGGAAGTGCACAGCACTAAATGCCTACATCAAAAAGGCAGAAAGATCACACATTAACAACCTAATGTCACACCTAAAGGAACTAGAAAAAGAAGAACAAACCAAACCCAAAGCAAGCAGAAGAAAGTAATAACAAAGATTAGAGGAGAACTAAATGAAATGGAAACAAACAAATAAACAACACCCTTCCCCCCAAAAAAAAAACCCAAATGATCAACAAAACAAAAAGTTGTTTCTTTGAAAAGATAAACAAGATTGGTAGGTCACAAGCTAGATGAACCATAAATATAAGAGAAAGGATTAAAATAAGCTCAATCAAAAATGAAAAGGGAGATATTACAACTGATACGATAGAAAGACAAAATACCAGTTGAGACTACTATGAAGACCTCTATGAATATAAACTAGAAATTCTAGAGTAAATGGCTAAATTTTTGGAAAAACACAACCTCCTATGATTGAATCAGGAAGAAACAGAAATCCTGAACAGATGAACAGACAGTAATGAGTAGCATGATTGAAACAGTAATAAAAAATCTTCCAACAGCAACAACAACAACAACAACACAAATCCCAGTGCCAGACAGATTGACAGCCAAATTCTACCAAATCTGCAAAGAACTGCCACCTATTCTACTGAAACTGTTCCATAACATCAAGAAAGAGGGAATCCTCTGTAACTCATTCTGTGAAGCTGGTATCACCCTGATAACAAATAATTTTATCTCAATAAAACAGTGAAAAATAAAAGCTTAAAGGAAGTTCTTAAATCAGAAACATGGTTTGAATTCATATTTTATATAAAATTCAATAATCCATAGTGATTAGATACAAGTAAAATAATGTTCTTCTATTATCCTAAGTGAAGTATCTCAGGAATGGAAAAACACACACCACATGTTCTCACTAATAAGTGGGAGCTAAATGATGGGTACACATGGTTATAAAGTGGTAGTAAAGGACATTACAAATCAAGAAGTGGGGAGAATAAGGGGGTGAGTGATAAAAACTTACCTGTCAGGTACAATGTACACTATTCTGGTGATGGGCACACTAAAAGCTCTGACTGCAGCATTGTACAATTCATCCATGTAACAAAAAACTTGTACCCCCTAATATTTTGAAATAAAAAATATAAAAATCAGTATTTTTGATATGATAATAGAGCTAAAAATATCACCGTTAGGAGTTATAACTTCATAAATGAAAGGCTCATAACATTCTTTAAAAAATAATGTTATTCTGCTAGAGCAGGTTGATTAAATTGAGTGTAAGAAACTTGAGTCCTGGCTATGTCATTATTGAGCTGTTATCTAAGATAAGTCATTCACTTCATTTTTATTAATACCTTGATTGTTTTACCTGTTAGCCCCACAGAATTGTCAAGAGCAATTCATCTTCACTTACATGAATGATTTTATATATGTAGGTAAGAGGGCATTGTGGTTACCACTGAAAAGGAGAGTAATGTGAAGAGCTTCAGAAGACAATCCCGGAAAATGAACTCAAGATGTGGAAGATATAGAAAGCAGTCTCTTTACACACAGTGAAAGAAGAAGGGCAAAAGACCACATGGAACTTGTGTTTCTTTACACAGACACTTGGTGTGTTTGTTTTTAGCTGCAAATGGGATGAGAGAACATTAAAACTGGAAGAAGCCAGAGAAACCTGAAGTTTAGAGAAGAATGGTGGAGAGTTGATGAAAAGGAATGACCTAATTATTCAGATCATCTAGAAAATATTTTGGGGCCTTGTTGAGGGTTCCCTCAGAAATTACTTCTTCTGCATCTTTATTCTCACCACAAATTCTTTTGAGAGTCAAATGTTAGAATATCAACTTCTACTTTGTCATTTCAATTGGCCTTTTAATCAATTTTCTCAGTATTCTTCATTTTGACCTGGCTTACCCAGGAAGGTAAGAATAAAATCAACCCATGAGGAATTTATTTATTTACACGTGAGTTCACTATAAAGTGGATCACTTATTTTTCACCCAGCCCCCTCCCTTCCTTTTGCGGAATAGTGTTTTAAATTTTCTATAAATGTTGTATATATGCCCAGAGGCCATTTAGAGCATGGAGTGCATTTATGAATCAAAGTATAACTAAATAAACACTTTCTTCCTGCTATTTTGAACAGTTTCAATCTCATTTCCTATTCTAAACTTGTGGAGTGTTGCATTGTGCTTTCAAATAGCTTCTGGGTCTAATCCCAGAGGTGACTACATTTCAGTGGAGAGTGACACGATTAAAGTGTATATTCAGGAGATGTGATCCTGTAATCATTTTTTACACAGAATTCCCAATGAAGTTAATGGGAGATGTGTGCATGGACTGATTGCAGATTTTGTTTCATTATATAGTTTGTGAAGTTATTTAGGATCCTTAGAGATAAAAAGTGGTGTATAAATATAACTACATTTTTTTTTGTTATGGTATCTTTCAAACAAATTACAACATAGAACATTTTGTGAAGATGGGCAATAAAAGCTTAGTTAAATAATAAGTAAGAGAAAGATGAGGGATAATAAGGAAAGGAAATAGGAAAGACAGGCTTGAGCTGCTTTGTAAAAGAGGCAGAGATAATATAGAAATGTAACTGTAAACAGTTATTAGCAGTTTATTAATGGTACATTAATTCTGTTGTGTTAGAGATTTATTTTGAAAAATATTCACATTCTATTTAGGTATATTGTGTGAAAGAAAAAAACATGCAATTTAAGCTAAATAGTGCCCTGGGCTAACCAAACTACTTGAAAAAATGTTTTTCTCTGCCTATATAGCCAATAGAAATAAAAAAGAAAAAAAACCCACCCCAGTTCTAAGAAACTTTCCAAATCTACTTCAGATTGAATTTTACTATCAAGGAAAACTCTAGATATACAGGAACATTTTCAAAGGGTAAGATTAATTTAGACAAACCAGAAAACATGTGATAAATTGTGTGCCAGGTTGCTTTTTGGTTCTAAAGAAAAAAACTAGTAATGGAGCAAATATCCCCAGTGATTGAAGCAGAATATGAACAAAAATACAAAGAAAAATGTGTAATAATAACTTTTTCAGAAGTAAAAACAAAGCAAATGATACTTTAAAACAAAACCAGCATGAAAGGAAGAGCATCAACCAAGAAAGTACTTTACAATTTTCAAAAATTTTTTTTTTCATTTCTTTAAAATGTGAACTGTATCCATCTAATTTTCCTCTGTCTAAGGAAACAATACAAACTATGAAAGTCACTGGAGAATTAACATAGTGTATTTAAATAACACACTCTTTCCTTATCTTTTCATTCACTTATCATTATATTATTATATAAACTCATCCCATATACATTTTAATTGAAGGAATTATTATATACAGAAAAAGATACAATTTACATTTATTATTAACCCAATAGTGTTTGAAACACTTAATTTTAGAAAGAAATTATTATGAAATGATATTAAATTTTCTCACTGCAAATAATTCCATTATTGGTAAAGCAAGCAAATATTGAGTAATTATAGCTCTGTTACAATTTACATTACTCATTGAGGCAGTGGCTTTTGTTCAAAGACAAACTCATTCCAACTGGATTTGTTATTGACCATTTAACAGGCTCAAAGGGCCTCTTTCTTTTTCTAAGACTATAGACCATTTGTACTTCTACTCGGGGCCTCATTTTACACATGTAAAATAGAGGCTGTATCAATATGTCTTACACCCCTTTTAGAGCCTGAGCTACTCTCAGAGAGACCCTTTTAAATGTGATGGTAAAGATTTAGTCTTAAGGCAAATTAGCGCGAGGTAAAATCTTGCTGGTTTGTACTAGGTCGTTATTGTCTGTGTGTTGTGTTCTGACTGCACATGTACTTTTGCCTTCATCAAATCAAGCATGGGAAGAAAAGGAAACACAAAATTAACATGAAAAAGTGGCAAGCAGTGAAGCATAGGTCTTTAATAGCCACTCTCAAATAGGTGGAGTGGTGAAAATTTCATACCACTTAGAGTGCACTGGAAGTATACATAAGGAGAATAATACTATTTACTCTTCATTTTAATACAAAACATTTCATCTTGGTGACACAATACAGGATAAACATCATGTGATAATGTGGAAGAGTAAGAGAAATATTGCATCAGGTAATTAGATTGTGACAAAACATACAGCACACAGCCTGCTTAAAAAGCCTTTGGTGATCTCTCTGCTGTTTCATTAGGGTTTGGAGGTTTACTTGTTTTTGGAGCAAAAGACATAGGTCTCTTCCAAAATGGAAGCACCACAGGAGAAGCAGAAGTACAATGGAGGGCTATGGAGGTAACAGAATCTAAGTTGCAACTATGGCTGACATGAGTGCTGTCTTTTGAACTTGAGGTGCCTAAAAAATGACTTCCTATGGATAACATACACACCCCTTCCATACCTCTGCTTTGCCCCAACCCTTTAACCATCTACTGTAACTTTAGAACATTTGCTTTGAAACACAAGCATCTCTCTACTTCTATTGGAACAGGTCTGTTTATAATTACAGCATCATGGCCTTTGCTGGATGAAATATTCATGTGCACTCCACTGCCAAACTGCACTTATGGCATAGTAAACTGCAAACATTATCATATTAAAAGCAATTTAGAAACATGGTTGATGCCAACTTAATAAAAATGTCATTTTAAACATTGTTTAAGAGCACTGGTTTAACAACTTTTACAACAATGGACCACCACAATGTATTTATTATCTACACTATATTTGGAGAAACTAAAATGGAACGGAAAAAGAAAATGGTAGAACTCAGTCATATATTAATAGTTTTCAAGTAATGACAGAGCATTAATAAAGGGTCTTCATTCATGTCTGAGCAATCCTGGAATATGGGAATGACCTGAACTATTCGAATGGGCTCCCAAGCCCCAGGCTGCTTATTGCCTGGCACAAACATACACGGTAGTGCCTTGCTGTCTTGTAAACGACACAAAGACATTAATGGATAATTTAGCCTTTTCTGGGGGACTGTACTTACCAAAAGATTAATATCAAGATGTGCTATTCTCCACATAAACTCCCTTGGTTTACTTCTGTTTATTGTTCAAAGGGGTCAAATCAAATTGTTTATGTATGTGTGTGTGTTGAAAGTTTAAGCATATACTTTGTATTATCCAGATGCAGGTGTGGAATTTTGGATTATACAATGCAATTTTTAGTGATGCTCTACCACTCTTTTCACGGTGTGTTGTTATCTTTCCCTCTATTTGTCACTTTCTTCCTCTCCTTTTCCTTCCTTCCCTGGGAGGCATTCACAGCCAAAGAGTACAGAAGCATGTATTAGGCAATACAAATTTATAAAGAAAAAATAAGCTTCGGGTTGCAACTTGGCTTTTCAATGTGGATAGTATAATAATATCTCATCAATTTTTTTCACCAGAACATCTTAAAAGGGACTATTTGTCATCCACATACTATGGTGTGAAAGGTTACCTAGATTATTCCATTTACAGAAACTGCGATTAACAAGTGTTTACTGACTTAGTTACTTTATGATGCTCTAGAATGGAAATAAGATGAGTAGTAAACTCACTTTTTGGGAAAAAATTTAAAAATTGAAGAAAACCCAAATA
This sequence comes from Indri indri, assembly GCA_004363605.1. NCBI lineage: Eukaryota > Metazoa > Chordata > Mammalia > Primates > Indriidae > Indri > Indri indri. The sequence continues at coordinate 104,910 of RJWJ010001026.1, forward strand.
AAATGTTATAATAGAGAATGTTGTACCAGATGGTTTTTAATACATGGCAGATTGATATAGAATCATTTTGAGCCAACTGCAACTATGAGAATTATTGTGTTTCAGTGTTGACTCAACATCTTAGGAGCCACTTAGAGAAACTGCAATATTAATCAATATAGTGAAAATTCTATGTAATTCAAATTTTATGTCTTTCAATATGTAACTCTGCCTCAAATCAGTAAAACCAAAAATGAATTTACCTCCACCATTTTGGTACTAATGTAGAATGACAATGTGATAGAAAAAAAAGTCATGACTTATAATAATATAATGTTTCTAGTAATATGAAAAGAAAACCCAAAAAAACAGTAGGCACCTGTAATTCTAACCCTAAACATTTAGCTATGTTCTGAATAGATAACATTAATTAGAATGTGTTATGTATTTCTTTTCAAATAGCAGTACAATTTTTAGGAGTAAGGATAGAATGGTGAAAAGTTTTAAGTGTAATATCCAAGGTTCTTACTACCTGGCCTGCCACTAACCAGCTAAGTTACCTTTGTCGATTCACCTCTCTAGGCTTCAAGTTCTAGTATCAGGAATTTAACAACCAATATTTTAATACTTTAAACTGTATTTCTAAAAATAGTTTGTTTTGAATTTAACAAATGGAGGAAGAATCATAGTAAAATAAAAGCTGAAGTGAAACATGTCCGTAGATACCATTCACTTTCAATTGTTCATGAATTGATGATCCAGAAGCTCTTCTTTTTTCTCTTATCCTTTTGGCCTGTGGCTATTTCATTTTTCATCACTACCTCCACTTTTGGGTGGGCAGAAACAGGTAAGTAAGTTTAAATTCAAACCACTTTTTTGGCTACTCCGATATGGAACAAAAATGCGAGGGATTCTTCTAGTTAATTTTTGGTGTTTTTATTCTGGTGAGTTTCTTTTAGTGTTTCTTCTTTTTTCAGGCTAATGGTTGTGCATGGCAGTGATTTAGGGTGGGGTTATTGAGATTCTTTTGGATCCAATGTTGAAGATTCTGATCATCTCCTGTCTCTATGTTGCTTTTCTAATTTAACACAGATGAAAAACTTTGAAACTACATGAGGGTTGGGCATTAGCTCCACTTACATATTGTGATTTTGGTATAGAATTGTTCCTTTACTGACAAGATGAAGATGTAAAATGAATGAAGTCTACAACTATAAAGAACATTGATAGAAGTTGCTATGTGGTTTGGAAGTATTTGTCAACCAAACCAAATGCACTTTCTTTTTTTATTAATTGGAGACGAGACAAATCTGTAAGACCTAATGTACTTCACTTAAAGGAAATCCAAAAGACATGAGCTAATCATTTTAAGAAAGTAAAAAATTTCTTAATTTGCTAACACATGCAGACAATTCTGCTAAGGAAGATATTAATGGTGCTGCTTAGTTCACGAGGGTACTTCAAATAAAATGCAAGCACTTCTCTTTTCTTCCCATATACTTAAGAAACTAACAATCTCAGTTACAAATTATTAATAAATGAAACAATTAACATATAGTAGTGTCAGACCAGCAACTCTTGGTAGTAGCTTACTAAATCAACAGTCAGTATAGAAAAAAAATTAATTGGCATACAGTGAATCTATTAAATTGTTAGAAATGGGGCAGGACTATTCTTTCTATTTGCTTTCTATAGACATTTGAACTTCCTAAGGGCACATATTATTTCATGTTAATCCTGCCCAAAGGATACATTTTCCAGTGAGATTATATGAATTTATATGGCGATATTTTGTCATTTAATAGATATTTTTTGATCGCCAACTATGTACAGAGATCTGGTAATAATTATTATTTTGAGTATTTTCATTAATGAAATAAAGTTTAACCATTCCTTCAGAGTGGGGTTTTAAAAGGCTTGCCTAATTTTTAAATGGAATTTTATAATTCAGTTTTTGTTCCAAGTCTTTTTTTTCTTTCTCTGCCAAGTTATCCCACTAGACTATTCTCCAATTTAGAAAAGATAAGACAGAGGAAAAATTATGTTTTTATGAACAGAAATTTATAATCTATTTTTCAGGAACTCATCCATTCTGTCCATTTACAAGGACAATATCTTGCAGTACTAGAATAGTGCCAACCATCTCCTTGCCCACGTAGTTTTATTTATCCCTAGTAGTCATTTCTTGGTTAAACAGCAATGATTATTCTGGTGTTGAAGGTAGTAAAAGATTTCTCACATAGTTAAGCAACTGAATGGAAAGACAGAAATGGAGAATTCTATTTGTAACCCATAGGTCAAAGGCACAAAAATAGTTGAATTGGAAAACATCAGCAAAATAATCTTTTTAAAAATTGTTGCAAGGAATTAGCTC
>RJWJ010001026.1:107362-155917 GCA_004363605.1 Indri indri
AGTAGCTGGGACTACAGGCATGCGCCACCATGCCCGGCTAATTTTTTCTATATATATATATTTTTAGCTGTCCAATTAATTTCTTTCTATTTTTAGTAGAGACGGGGTCTCGCTCTTGCTCAGGCTGGTCTCGAACTCCTGAGCTCAGGACTATCCGCCCGCCTCGGCCTCCTAGAGTGCTAGGATTACAGGCGTGAGCCACCGTGCCCGGCCAGGAATTATCTCTTAATTCTAGCTACTATTGTATGCAGTTTTGAGAAATTGGCTGAGGGAAAAAGAACTTTGAGTGCGTCTGAACTTTGAATCATTTCTGAGAGGGAATGAGAACTCTACAGTTGTCATATCATATCAGAAATTAGGTAAGTCTTTTTTGGTCCGGCATGGGCATGAAATAGTGACAGATGTAAAAGTACCATGTTGTTCAGACACCAGTGAAAAGGGATTGTCTGCTATTGCATATCAGATAAAGTATAGGGTATACACTTAAATTTATACTCAGAAAAATGTATATATTCAGTATCTATTTCATAATTTGTTATCTTCATTATTAACGATTTGAATTTAAAATATCAATTTATGTTTTAAGAAGACCTTCATATCGGATGAACATAATTGCCAGTTTAGTTAAGGTCCTGTTGATTGTAAGAATATACATCTCTCGGACTCTGAATTCCTCTGGCATTTCCACCTCAATCTCACTATCATTCTGATCTTAGATAAAATGAGAGGTTTAATTTTCAAAGAAATTATAAAAACTAAAATTTATTTTCATTTTTAAGGAGTCTTTATCATGACTGATGTAGGAATGAATATTGTTTAGTCTTTAGAAAAGAGAATTCTTAACTACGTAGAACAGTAGGACAGAGAGAACGAATAATTTAAGAGAAGCTTCAAGGTATTTCAGTATCTTAACTGAATATCCTCCAGGATTTATAATCCTTAACCCAAATATCTGCCTACAACTTTATCTTATGTTCCCTTCTTGGAAACCTGTATGCCCTCTATAAATTCAACTTGTTCTATGGAGTCAGGACCAGGGTCAACTCCTTATCCAGAATAGTCTGTGTAAATACTCAGGACTGTAAGATACTGAGCTTTGGAGCAGAAGTTCATATTTTGTCTCTGTACTTCTTGTCAATATGTTTTTACAATTAGCAAAGTTGTCTTCAGTTGATGTCACTGCTTTCATTTCTGTATTCTTCTTCATGTTTTGTGATTATGATTATTTTTATCCTCTTTTCTTTTTTTCCCTCATCTTTCTGTGGATTTTATAGTAGTCATATCTTTTACAACTCATAGCGCTAGATCCCACCATGGGTTAATATTATGACATGTGTCAGTAGCTGAAATATGAGCTTCTCCTCCTTTGCAAAAGTTGGAAAGAATTCTCCAGTTTTCCTCCCTTTTTATTCTTACTTGGGTTTTTCATTGTCTTGTATGAAATATGGTCTCTTTTTGTTAATTATGTATAATACAGGGACCCAACCATTATTTTGCTTCAGTGACTGTTCGTTCCATAATTAATATAATGCTTCCTTCTGGAAAAAAATGCACACATAAAAAGAGAGGAGAGCAGGGACATAACTATTATCGAGCTACCAGAAGATTACTGCCACTACTATTACGTCTAATAAAAATGAGAGCATGGCTCATGCCTGTAACCCTAGCACTTTGGGAGGCCTAGGAGGGAGGATTGCTTGAGGCCAGGAGTTCAAGACCAGCCTGGGCGGCATAGTGAGACCCTGTCTCTACAAAAAATAAAAGAAAATAGCTGGGCATGGTGGCATGCACCTGTAGTTCTAGCTACTCGGGAGGCTGAGCCAGGAAGATTGCTTTCCTTCAGCCCAGGAGTTTGAAGCTGCGGTGAGTTGTGTTATATCATGGCACTCTGTCCTGCATGACAGAGTGAGACCTTGTCCTTAAAAAAAAAGAAAAGAAAAGAAATGATCAACACTAAGGTGCTCACATGGTAGTAATATTTGCTGGGTGCCAGTCAGGTACAAGGGGTGGGGGGGTGGGGGTAGAGGGGGTGGGATGGGTAAACTCACAGCTAATGGAGATGGGGCACACTGTATGGGGGAACGACATGCTTGTGGCCCTGGCTTGAGAGATGCAAATGCATTTCACGTAACCAGAATGTTTGTACCCCTGTAATATCCTAAATTAATAAATAAATAAATAAAAAATAAAAAATAAATAAAATAAAATATTCAATATAGTTCTCTAGTTATAAATAAAGCATGAATAGTCATTTAAAATAAAATTATATTTATGTAAATATATAAGTGCTATTTGAAATGAAATGACTACCATAGATGCACAAAATATTCTCTAGAAGCAATGTTGCATCCCATGTTTTAGATCTCAAAAGACTGAGGTTGTTTGATAGCGCGTGGCAGTTATATATGTATGTTTTGTTTTGTTTTATTTTGTCTTTAATTTCCCAAATCTCCATGCAGTGTACCCCACAATTTGACCCATCTTACCAGAGAATTTTGTTTGAGTATATAAAGAGAGCAATTCAGGCACAAAAATGCTTTCTTAAAATTTCTCAATAATTTCCCCAATTTGTTAAGCTTGTGTGACATGAAGTTTTTAACTTAAACACTCTTATTGTAATTTTGATTTGTTTTCTTCATGGAGAATAAATATAATGATCAATAAACTGCATTATTCTAAGCTTCTTTGATGGCTGTAATGGGCCACTTTAGACTGACAGTTTCAACCTTATTATTATTATTATTACTTTTTGGTGGATGCTAAGTGAACATTTTTCTTTTTTTTTTTAATTTCAGGGTATTATGAGAGTACAAACATTATGGATACATTTTATGTCTTTGCCTCATCCAAGCGAGGGTTAAAGGCATGCCCTTCCCCCCTACAATGCTCCCTGTGTCCTTTAGTTGTGGGTTTACCCCCCCATTCCCCTAATCCATGGAGAGTATTACTGCCATGTGATCACCCTAGTCTTGATCGTTTAGTACTAATTTGATGGAAAGTACAAGTGGAACCCATTCTTCTGATCTTGTGGTACCTCACTTTGGATAATGGGCTTAAATTCAATCCAGGAAAATATTAGAGGTGCTAGATCACTGTCATTTCTTATGATTGAATAATATTCCATTGTATACATATACCAAATTTTAATAATCCACTCATGAATTGATGGGCACTTGGGTTGTTTCCACATCTTTGCAATAGTGAATGTTACGTCAACCTTACATTGATCTTACATTTAACTAAATTTCTTACATATGCTGAATGAAAGAAGCCAGAATGACAGTGTTTATTTATACTCCATTTATTTTTACACACTAGAAAGAAACTATTTTACAGTGACAAAAAGCAGATCGGTAGTTGCTTGGGGTTGGGTGGTGGTGAGAGAAGAGATTTCAAAGGGACACTAGGGAACTTTTGCATGCATGTTCATGCCTGATATGCATGTTCACTTTCTTAATTGTGGTGATTGTTTCAGGGGTATATGCATATGTCAAAAGTCATCAAATTGAACATTTTAAAAAATGTATAGTTTAATGTATGCCAACTGTACTTCAATAAAGCTACTAAATATTTCAAGAGAAAAAAAAAAAGAAATGAGAGCAGCAGCAGTACCCGTTGTAGTATTATCTATCGAGCCTATACCATGAGCCATGCCCTGTGCTAACAGCTTCACATGTTGTATTTAATTTTTAAAAGCCTTGCAAATGAAGATTGATTTAAGTGATTTCAAATGCTATTTAAATTAAACTTTTAATAAAAAATCAAACTTGAGGATTCATGTAAATATACCATTATTTTTATCTGACATTCTTAGTATTCATCTTGGCATTGTTTTAATCAGTTTAGTAGCCTTGCTGTCTTCCTTGAGGCCATCAAAGCCCAAATGTTCTTGTAATGAGGTCTTCGATATTTCAGTGAGTATTTGGATGGAGGTAGGAAAAGTTTCTATAGAGCAAATCTTGTTATGGTGATGATTTAGTGTATAAATCAATGAGGAGAACCATGTAATCTTTTCAATGGTATTTTCATCTAACAACCAAGATGAAAAGGCTTCCTCTACTTTGCAGGTAAAAGAATCAAGGAGTAAAAATGTACAATGTGAGAGCACCAGAGACGTTTAAAAGTAAGGCGGGGGAAGACAGGGGTAGTATTTTATAACATTGCCCAACTGTCACCTTGTCAGTTAAATTTACCTTTTTTCCAAGTCTGCTCATGGTTCACTTTGAATAAGTACAATAGCTGAAGGGAAAGAAAAGTGTCTAGTTTTCTGATTTGTCAGCTTGAAAAATGATGATGGTAATCAAAATGGACGGAAGAGTGCATTTTAAGTAGCATGTGTTTGGGATAGTGATTATCTGCATTTTTTCAGGTGTGTTTACAGATAGGTAATGTTATGCTTCTGCGATATTTAAAAGTATTTTTTGTTTGATTTCGAAACTCCTAGCGAAGCAATGGTTGTGATTCTAGCAATGCTAAAACACACCAAATGCTTTCAAATTGATTTCTAGTCTAGTGGGGATTAGGAATAATCACAGTGCCTAAAAAAGAGGGAAAGGGTAGGAGGAAGCTCCTTATTTGGTACAAACAATGTTTCTTTCCTAAAGAAGACTTTCTTTAGAGTCACCAGTAATCCAGGTAAAACCATATTAAAAGATTAATTTTTGAAAACTGGTTTCAAAACATACAACAACTTCTAATACTAGACTTGATGAGGAGGGAGAGTAACCCACTCACATAGATGATCCCACATTCATTGAAACATGAAGGTATTTTACTTTATCAGGTATTCTCCATTATTCACCAACTAATTCAAATATTTTCTCCCTCTTGTCCATGGATTCATACAACTGATTCAAATATCCAGGATTGAGTTCCTTATCTGTGTAAGTAATGTACTGTTGCATAACAAATTCACCCCAAACTTGGTGGCATAAGACAACAAGTATTTATTATCTTACAGTTTCTTCAAGTCAGGAATTTGGGAAAAGCTTAACTGGATAGGTGTAGATTGGGGTCTTCTATGAGGTTGCAGCCAAGATGTCAGCAAGAACTACACTCATCTGAAGACCTAATTGGGAGGCTGGAGGATCTACTTCCAAGCTCACTCACATGACTGTTGGTAGGAGTGGTGGAGTTCCTCACCAGCTTTTCACTGAAGATCTCAGTTCCTCACCACATGGGCCTCTGGATAGGTGGGTATCTGTGTGAATTAGCTTCTGGCTTTTTCCAGAAAGAGAGAGAGAGAGAGAGGGAAAGAGAGAGAGAAAGGAGAAGTTGAAGTGCTTTTTATAGACTAGTCTCAGGAGTCATACAACGTTTTAGTCTACTCATTAGAAGCACATCCCTAACACCAGTTCACACTCAAGGGAAGGAAAGTTACTGCTGGCCTCTTGAAGTGAGGAGTATAAAAGAATTTGTGGACATATCTTAAAATCTCCACATTATTGGTCACTTATTCCTCTTAGTAATTCCTCATAGTCGCTAAGAAAGCCACCTGAATGGGTGATTTTGTACCTGTAGAGTTTTCCTACAGCCTCATTAATATATTAATATTATTTTATACTTTATTAAAAGTGCTTCTAAATAGACTTTTGATGCTCTTTCATGGATTTTCACAGCCACATTAAAAGCAGTCATCTGTAGCAATTTTGCAGAAAATGTCTTATCCATTCTGTGTTTGGCTCCTAACATGGTTGTTGAATATGACATTTCATTAGTTCTACCGGTGGTTTTTTGTTTCACTAGTATCTTTTATGATACTGTATGGATTAGACCTTGGTATTAAGCAGAAGGCTATTTTGTTATAGATGGCACAAAAAGATTAGTAGAACACTGATCTTGTAGTAATGAGTTCTGTAAATAAATGTTTAATAAAGTTAATAGTATTTATCATTTTATGACAACATAAAAATATACTGTGAATAGTTGTTTGGCTTATACAACCCAGAAAAGCTATAAAATCATATGGATTTTGTGTAGAAGGGAACATGGGAAATGTATAGTTTAACCTCTTTAATTTACAGATGAGGAAACTGAGTAAGTTATTTTCTGGGATACAGATCTCTGTGGATTATAGCAGAATATTTCATGTACATAAGATGGCAATAAATAATTTTTAACTAGCTGATGATGATAATATAACTTCATATTGTCCCCAAGACTTGAAATAAAACCATTGAATATCAGTGTCCTTTTTAAATGGCTATTATTATTTTCAGTATGCTTGGGGGATATAACTCTTCTTATTATTAACTTTTTATTGCACAAATCATCAATTATATTCTCCTTCAATGATGGCAACACTGATTGTTTTGCATTTAAGAGATTTTATTCTGTTTAAAGTATTTTTATACATACTATACTATTTTCTCTTCATAAAGATCTTGAGTGTTAAGGAAAAGTGTAACATAATTTTCTAGATTAGAAAAGTACGGGCCCAGTTAAGTGTCCTTAGCACTTGTTCTTTTCACCAGTCCATGTTGCCGTCTTTGTCTATAATTTATATGTAGTATATTTACTGATTTATGCCCTATCTTGTTCCCAAAAGGATTTAAAATAGGTTACAGATTAATACAAAGAAGAGCTGGAACTTCAATCAGTGCAAAATAAAAATAAATGTAGAAAAAAAAAAAAACAAAGCCAAGAGTGATATAAATACACAGAATTAGTGCCACAATGTCGGTATACCTGCTAGAAGTAGGCCAAACATTTATCTCTAATCTTCCTATCATTCAACACAAAAATTCACACAGAAAATTTAAAAAAGCCACTTACATAGAAGAAATACAATTATACCTGCTACTGAGATGTAAGAGAAAATTTCCCAATGGATTGTCATACGGAGGATGTTATATGGTGTGATGAACAATGTCCTCAACAATAGCTTTACAGTAAATACAATGAAGAAATTCATAAGATTGTTCCTTAGGGGCTTCTTCAAGATATGAAAATAGCATCAATAAAAATAATTTTATATGAGACCTAAATAATATGGTCAAAGTACATCATTCTCTGCTGGTCTAGCTTAAAACAAAGATATATTTTGGGGCAATAGAGAAATGCATGGTTTGCACAATTTTTAGACAATCTTCTAAACCAGTGGTCTCCAACCTTTTTGACACCAGGGACCGTTTTCATGGAAGATAATTTTTCCATGGACTGAAGGGGGGGGTGGTTTCGGGATGATTCAAAAGCATTACATTTATTGGGCACTTTATTTCTATTATCATTACATTGAAATATATAATGAAATAATTATACAATTCACCATAGGTTGGGAACCCCTGCTCTAAACCATATTTCTCTCAATCATTTTTAGATAAATACTGATTTAAAATAGGTCTGCAGTATATATTTTAACATGAATGACTAGGTACAGACCCATGCACTTTAGCCATCAATGCAGCACGAAAATTAGTTATTAAGTAAAGAAGCCTAATGAAGGTGCATGTATGAAAAGAAGACAATTTCATCTCTGTAGGGGTAGGTTTAGGGTTGGCAAGGTCAATATATTTTGATTTGTAATTTGCTTTGGTACACAGATAAACAGATAACTTAAGTCTCAAAGTTCTATACCACATACGACAAATCTCATCTAGAAGAAGAAAGCTCAGTAAATCACTCATAATATATCTAAAATCAAACGATGTATTAATAACTCTCCATTTAACCATCTAGTATAATCTGGCTGCAAAATATACCTTAAGGGATTAAAATAAGTTGACTCATGAGATAGTTTTATTAGTTATAAGTCAGTTAAATGTTAGGGGATATTTACCAAAAATGATAACTAATTTAGAATACTGGAAGCCATTCTTTCTGGCAATCATAAGCTAGCAGCAGCTCTTATCTATTAAACCCATAGGTCATAGGCCTCCAGTCTTCTCTCTTCTTTCTAACATATCAGCTTACATCTCTTCCTATATAGCCCATTCGTTCATTGACACTTTGGTAATATTCTTAATTTTTTTATCCAATTGTTCTTAAATTATACCATCCTTTTAGGGACAACCTTGGTCCAACCCACCTGTCTACTTTTATGGAGTCTACAGAAGACTACTGAATGTTGTTAAGACAAAAAAGACATAGCTGTCCAAAGTGTTCCCAGTTAGAATATGGTTTTGGGAGGAAGTGGAATCAGGATGGGGTACATGAGTTATTCAGGGCATTGAGAAGGCTCTATTTCTTGATCTTTCTGTAAACCCTGATGTTTATAATTTTAATTATGTATTATGTATTTATATTTCATTCACTTTTCTGTACAGGTGGTGCATTATTAGACAAGGTTTTCCAGAGAAACAAAACCAATAAGATTAATATGTGTGTGTGTGTGTGTGTGTGTGTGTGTGTGTATACAAAGATTATTTATTTTAAGGAATTTGGTCACACCATTATGGAGGCTTGGTGAGTCAAAAATCTGATGGGGGAAGCCATTAGGCTGGAGACTCAGGAGACAGCTGATGCTGTAAATGAATTCTGAGGGCAGTCTGGTGGAGAATTTCCTCTTGTGGGGGTTAGGGGGGTGGCGGGAGTCTTAGGAGGGGAGAGGTCAGCCTTTTGTTCTATTCAGGCTTTCAACTGAATTGGATGAGGCCTACTCACATTATGGAGGGTTCTCTATTACACTTAAAGTCCACCAATTTAAATGCAAATCTCATCCAAAAATATCCTCACAGAAACATCCAGAATGTTTGAACAAATATCTAGGCACTGTGTCCCAGCCAAGCTGACACATAAAATTAACCACCATTATCTGAAGTGAGGTATCACAAGATCGGAAGAATAGGCTCCACATGTACTTGCCATTAAATTGGCACTGACTGATCAACACTATGGTGCTCACATGGTAGTAATATTCTCCAGGGATTAGGGGGTTGCGGGGCGGGGGGGGGCAGTAAACTCACAACTAATGGATGTGGTGAGCATTGTAGAGGGGAAGGGCATGCCTCTAATCCTTGCTCGGGTGAGGCAAAGACATAAAATGTAACCAAAATGTTTGTATCCTCATAATATCCTGAAATAAAAATTAAAAAAAAGCATAAAAAACCACCACCATGGATGACATATTTCACATTAAAATATTTACATCAATCAAACAATCAATAATCATATCCTTCTTCAGAGGGGCCTTTAATGCTACCTGACATCATTTCTACATTTCCAGGTCAACTCTCTCTTCCATTCTTTACAACAGCTATTTAAAAACTGCTTCACTGTCTTAAAACATCCAACCTCCTACAGTTGATTACCACTTGCCTATTTCACAGAAAAAATAGACACCATTAAATTGTTTCCCAAGACCATATTCTAAAATTGGGACCACTTTGGACAGCTGTGTCTCTTTTTTCTTAACAACATTCAGTATCCCTCTGTAGACTCCACAATATTTTCTTTTTTTCCCTTTTCCAGTGGAAGAGGTGTCCTTCCTCCTTTCCAAGGCTAACTGCCCTACCTGTGAACTGAGTCCTATCCTTTCTTATCTTTGTTAGGAATCTTACTTTATGAATTATTCCCTCTTTTTTTAGAAATTTATTTTTATTGTATATGTTTAAGGTATACAACATGATGCTTTGATATACATACGCATGGTGAAATGATTACTACAGTCAAACAAATCAACATAACCATTACCTTCCACAGTTACTTTTTTGTGGTAAGAGCTCCTAAAATCTACTCCCTTGGCAAACTTTTAGTATGTAATAATATGTTATTAACGTTTGTCCTGCCATGTGCTACACGTTAGACCTATTCATCCTAATTAACTGCAACTTTGTGCCCTTTGACCAACATCTCCCCTTTTCCTCCCTCTCCCTGTCCTTGGTAACCACCATTTTACTCTGTTTGTATTTATTTGACTTTTTAAAAAGATTCCCCATATAAGTGAGATCATACAGTATTTTTCTTTTTGTGTCTACCTGATTTTTCTTAGCAGGATGTCCTCCAAATTCACACATGTTGTTGCAAATGGCAGAATTTCCTTCTTTCTAAAACTGAAGGTATTCCAGTACACACACACACACACACACACACACACACACACACACCCCTGCACAAACACACACACGAGCGTGTACATACAGAGAACATTTTTTTAATCCTGTCATCCATCTTTGGACACAGGTTGTTTCCATATCTTGGCTATTGTGTATATTCAGGCAATGAACATGGGAGTGAAGATATCTCTACGAGGTGCTGATTTCATTTGGATATATATCGAATAGAAGGATTCCTGGGTTATGCAGTTATTCCCTCTCTCTTGTATTGTCAAATTTCCCTGCTCTGTTGACTCATTCCAAGCTTCTGCCCTCATGAATGGGCCTCACAGACAAACACAACCTCTGTGAAGATATACTAGAATTTTTTTTTGACACAATGAGAAATTTACTTAGATTCCAAGTACATTTCCATTTTTTTATTTGTTACTTTATTTGCATGTTGCTTCACTGAGCAAAGTGTTTAAGCTTATTCATTTTGCTACCCTACAGACCTTGACAAATTAGGTATTAGGGACAAGTTCTACCTTTGGAGGCAGTGGAACCTAGAGACGTCCAAAGCTAGACTACCCGAATTCAAAATTCTAGTCTCTCTTCTTTTTTTGTTTAAATTTGTGAGAGTTTGAGCAGGTTACTCCCCTGCTAAGCCTCCATTTCTTCATCTGAAAATGGGGACACTGATAGCTCTTTCCTTAGACGGTTGCTGTAAGAGTTAAATGAGAAGAAAGAAGAATATGTAAAGTGCTCAGCACAGTATCTGACATATAGTAAGAAATGAATATATGCTAATTATTATTATTTTCCAATGTAGATAAAACCAGCCTAAAATGATTACCAATCTTTCGTTAAGAGTTAGAGAGAGAGAAAAGTTCCCATTGGACAATATTTCTTGTTACTTATTTGGAAAATTAGAAAGGGAGAGGTTGAGCTCTAATTCAAATAAACTTTTTCTGCAACATTTAAGTGATACATTACACTATAAAATGTTATTATTGTGTCACTAATTGATTTTGTGACTTCAGACAACTATTATCTAGCCCGACTTCAATTTCTTCATTTTCAAAATGAAGGAGATGGACTAGATGCTTTTTCGGGGTCATCCTAGATCAAATATGTTATGTTTCTACAACTCTTTTAAAAATTTATTTTAGTGTGGGTGTAGTGATATGTGCCTGTAGTCCCAGCCACGGGGAGGTTTAGATGGGAGGACTGCTTGTGCTCTGGGCAACACAGCAAAATCCTGTCTTTAAATAAATATATGTGTATGTTATAAGCAATGATAGCATTTTCTTGTTCTTTCTTATATTAGGTATTTTCCCTCTTGGCAATTTATAATTTCATGACCCTGTCTACATAATATTTTATCATGTTATATCTTTTCCTCTTACAGTGAAATTTTCTCTCCTCCCTTGGTGTAGCCATCATTTTCATTCTATCATTTCACTTAATGTTCTCAGCTGTAACATCCAAACTCACCCTTTCCCGGCTTTTACAGATTGTCATGGTAACATGCATCTTAACCTCCCTCTCAGGCTGTGGGAATTCAGCCATTCTTTATCTATGTTTTCCTGGATTTTGGCTGATAATCCAGTGGAATATCACACTCACTTGTAAATGTCAAAGAAAATAAATTCCAAGCCAAATTACATACAGTATTAATTTAATAGAACCCCTGCCTTCTAATAGTTGACTGTTGCTGGAATTATTATTTAACACATTGACTGCCACACTAGGAAAAAAAACAATTTTCCTTGGGGCCGTGGTGTTTTATTAAGAAAATAGAATAAAAACTTTGAAAACAAAACGATCCTTTCTAATTTACTGAAAAACTTGTTATTTTTTACTGTTTTCTGTGTGTGAGTTATATGCAACTTGAAAAATAGTTCTTGCAACTCCCAAGGTGAAGAGACACGTGAGTTACATATGCTTTACGAGACCCTGGGCTCAAAACTAGCATGAGTTAAATACAATTCACATGGCAGTTAATGTGTTAAATAAACTGGTAAATGTGCTCTTACTGTTTATCCTATGATGAATACTTATACAGTTGTCCGCTCTATATTCTTTGGATTGTTTTCAATCAAAATAACCTGAAAAGTGACAACTATAGCAAAGAAAGACATTATTTTTAGAATAATATTTTAGATTAATATTTATACAAATTAAAAAACTTCAGAGTCTACCACAAAAGTGTATAAACACTAGACAGGATTAATTCCTTTTCTATAATCATTGAATATAGATATGTATATTTTATTATGATCAGGGTCATTTTCTATCAGAGACACACATCTCTCAATTATTTTGTATTTTATTTTCTTAGGTGTATGAATACATTCTATCAATTATCATTTGATTAAATTGCATCTTTTGCATATTAATAAATGCATCAGGCCAAAAATGCAATCAATATGGTAATCAACTAATGTTGCTTTTGAATCACTGCTTTCATGTAAGGCATTGCATTTCTAGAAGGCCCATATTAAAATGCAGATGCAGTATCTTGGAAAAATTATACTTTGGCTATGATTAGTATGTATTGGATATTTTTATTACCTGTCAGTGATCAAATAGGATATTTGCTGAAGAAAGCAGGGCTATATATGTTCTGGCATATGAAACATCATCCTGTGAGGGAGGAAAGAGTGGGAACACTGTAGTAAAGGATGCTGGGAATTGAGGAGCATTATGGATGCAGGTGCTAGAGACAGACAGGTATGATTACTGTATGAGCTATACTAAAAGGTTTTACTAAAACCTTTTTCCACTCTGACTTTACTTGTCTAAAATAAAAGTTCAGGACATTGTTTAATATCTCCTATTGAAGGTCGTTTGAAAATCATGTCTCATACATTCAGATTACCAAATGCGAAATGGGAATTTTTAAGCTATTCATGAGATTGTTGCATTTGTTTTAGTACATATTTCAAGGAGCATATTAAATGTTAGCCAAAAACGGTTAGAACTGAGACTGTTATGCTCTAGATATTTTTATTCACAGGCCAGGGACTTTTAATTGACAAAGGTGAGACATTTGGCAGTAATGGATTGCCTTTTAAAAAAAGTTAATTACCCCAATATTCAAAATTTTCTTTTCCTAATCATGACATTTTTCACTTAGTGGCTAAAAAAAGTCTGATGGAAGAAATATGAAAATACCTAATGTCTTATGTAAGTGAAGAAATATGAAAATACCTAATGTCTTATATAAGTAGACTGCCCTCTCTGAGAGGTAAAAACACTTGAGCAAAGGGTGGCATTTAAAATCGAAATCATCAATGCTGATTACATGTCTTGTGGTCACTGTGGATAGTTCTATATTTTTTTACCTTCAAGAAAAAATGTGTTATAATAGCTGTTATTACCTCTTTGCTGATTCACTACTCTCCCTCTTTGAAAATTTAAAATAGCCATGGGAAATAAAATAATCTTATCTCATACTCTAACAAACAGTAACATTGTTTATGTCCACCATTAAAGTGGCTTTGATGCATAAGGGTCAGGTGTCATTACATTAAAGTAGGAAAATAGACTTAGATCATATAATTTTTAGAGCAATGTGTGCATTCAAATATTGATTGCTTTAGTGCAAATTTAGTAACCTAATATTGTGGGAAGATGATGAAAGTTGAACACCAACAGTACCATGAATTTGCCTTGCCAGAACTTAGCTCAAGGCTTCTTAAGCTCAGAGCTACTGATATCCTGGGTCAAATAATTATTTGTTGTGGGGAACTCTTCCATGTGTTATGGGATGTTTAGCAGCATCCATGGCCTTTACCCACTAAACGTTACTTGCAAACCAGAATTGTGACAACCAAAAAATGTCTCCGAGCACTATCAAATGTCTCCTGGTGGGCAAAATTGTCCCCCCCCCCATTGAGACCCATCATTATAATCCTTTCTTCATTATGGTATCCTCTGCATATTAGTTCTGAATATTTAAACGTATATGTTTTTATAATAATGATTCTAAGTGGTCTTAGGTTGAATCACATATGACTGTTTTCTCTTTCTGCATAAATTACATCAATTCTAGGCACTTAGAAGACTTATTTTCTAACCCCCTCAAAATATATAATACAGTGTGTTTTACAAAATGGGATCTGCAAAAATGTCGATTGACACTGATGACAGCTAGACCTAGGAATTGCAACGCTGCTTCTCTCTGCTTAGTTACTATTCTGTTTGTTTAATAAATTAGATATTTCCTGAATATGCAGCTCAAGCTGTAGTTCTATAAAGAACTTTTAGTTTATGAGGTCTTAAAATAGAAATATACCTTAAAGTGATTTTGAAGTCTTCACTGTAAGAAAATCCGTGTCCTACTTACATAAAAAAAAAAAAAATCATGAAAAAATGATGTGTCATGAGGCAACCACTAATCAATTTTCAGTCATTTTCATCTTATAAAAATAAAATAAAATAAAAAATCTTGGCCTGCTTTCTTTATTGATATATCTTGACCTTATCATGGATTCTTTAGCCATTTTAAAAGCTTTCTGTGCAAAGAGCTTGGCTCACTGTCTGGAGAGGAGAAAGCTGACAAGTTAATCAAGCGGACTGATGGTGTGGTGGCTATGATAAAAAAAGGTCAAAATCATGTATTATTTCTTGAAATGTATCTACTGATGTGATGATAATATCAAGTTCAAATCTTAAAAGGCCACTTAATAGAGTACAAAAAGAATTTTTCTTGGGGCAAAGCAATTTTGACCTCATAAAGTGAACTCTGTGACCTATTTCAGCTATTGATCTGAAGTCATTTTACTCATTTGCTACCATCTATTCACCCATCCATCTACCCATCCTTACATCCATTCATCCATTCATCCATCTGTCCATTCATCTATTCACCATTTTTTATACACTTATTACCAATAAGCTAGGTACTGGAGAAATTGCAAAGAAAAATAATTACGGTTACTCTCCTTCAGCAGCATGTGGTCTAGTTCCCTATTTCCCAGTACATGTTCTGAAGAATAATGCTCCCATAAAATACTAGTTATTCACTTCAAATTATTATTTTTATCTCTCTTCTGAATTTTTTGGTATGATTTTTTCTGATATGTAAACTAGTTTTTTACATGAAGACATCTTATTAGAAAGTATTTTAATATTGACCTTAGAAAACAAGCGTGTCCAAACTGTCTGGTATACAACTTTGAAGTTGGAATGCAGTCTGGTGGTACATCAGAAATTTAGTTCAATGTTGCCTCCTTCATGTAGGGGTGCAAAATTCACTCAGTGTAAGTTAGCAAGGAAACATGACCTTATTGAGATAGTCCGGGAAATTCATTTCTCCGAATGGGTACATGTGTGGAAGACACTAGGAAAAATGGATTTTTAAAAGAAATCTAGCTTCTTTCTGAAAAGTAGGGCAAAGATTGTCATTTGCGATTGATTTCAGTCAGATTTCAAAAGCTTACCTACACTTTGGAAAGAGGAAAATGGGCCAAATTTTAATCAATGACAGCCATGATAAACATATCACTTTATAAAAAATGATATTGGGGAAAGTATTTAAAAATATTATTTGTCTGTACTAAGAATATTATTTCAGTAAGTGCTCATCAATCAGCATAGAGTTAAGGGTAAAATCATAATTTTGTGTCTCCAACTTAGGTCATTAGTTCACTTCTACTTGTATGTGTTTGTTGATTTACACAAAAGAAATTAGCAGATTATTTTAGTGTAATTTTAGGTACAAATTCAAGCTTCACAAAGTTACAAACACAAAACACAAAATTGTTAATTTTGTGGATGGCTAAACTTCAAAAGTTCAGAAATAATTCGCTTTTGGGAAGCTTATTATTAATGAGCTTAATATTGATTAGACATCTATCTAAATGCTTTCTTATTTGGAACTGTTGT
This sequence comes from Indri indri, assembly GCA_004363605.1. Lineage (NCBI taxonomy): Eukaryota > Metazoa > Chordata > Mammalia > Primates > Indriidae > Indri > Indri indri. The sequence continues at coordinate 123,229 of RJWJ010001026.1, forward strand.
AAACAGTCAGAAGTTATTTATATCAAGTGAATGAAAAGAGGAAGTGTCCAGTTTTATGGGATCTACCGGTGTTGGGGGAAAGCAAGTGTTTGCAAGCACATTAATTGACAATATTAAGTGTTTACATAGCATTAGGTACTTTAGTGATAAAAAGACAGTATTTCTGTTATGCCAATGTTTATCGTGATAAAAATACATTTCTATGCCTTTAGTGATACCATATACTGTAATAGGCTGCAAAGAGACTGATGTTTTAATTGTGTTTTTAGTGTCCTAATTTGTAAGACATTTCCTTCTTAGTATGTCACAGCTCTAAACAACAATCGATTAGCATATATTTACCAGAATTCAGAATAATATAGTAAACAACATGGAATAATGAAGAATCATTCACATTGGAACATTTTAATTTCTTCCTCTCACTAAGTAATGACATTATTAAATAGAAGGAAAATAAAGCAGATGTTATATTATTGTCACTGTTTCTAAAATATTGTTTTAGTGTATTAATATTCATATACAACATTTTATGTGTAATCTGCTTTTCTTTAAGATTTCAAATTTCCTGTGTTGTAGATTATAGTTGTAGCAGCAATATTTTTGAACCAAAGTACAGGGGTATCTCAGAGATATTGCTGATTCAGTTCCAGACTACCATAATACAAAAAAAAAAAAAAAAAAATCACAATAAAGTGAGTCACATAAAATTTTCAGTTTCCCAGTGTGTATAAATATAAGTTTGCACTATACTGTTGTCTATTAAATGTGAAATAGCATTATGTCTAAAAAACAATGCTTGTACCTTAATTTAAATACTTTATTGCTAAAAAATACTATCATCTGAGACTTCAGCAAGTAGTAATCTTTCTTTGATGATGGGTCTTGCCTTGATGCGAATGGCTCCTGACTGATCCAGGTGATGGCTGCTGAAGGCTGGGGTGGCTGTGGCAAACTCCTTTCGCAAAAGATTTCTCTATAGCATGTGATACTATTTGATAGCATTTTATCCATAGTAGAACTTCTTTCAAAACTGGAGTCAATCCTCTCAAACCCTGCCGCTGCTTTATCAACTAAGTTTATGTAATATTCTAAATCCTTTGTTGTCATTTCAACAATGTGCACAGCATCGTCACCTGGAATAGATTTCATCTTGAGGAACCACTTTCTTTGCTCATCCATAAGAAGCAAGTTCTCATCCATTAAAGCTTTTTTTTTTTATTTGAGCATATTACGGGGGTACACATGTTTAGGTTACCTACATTACCTTTGCCTCACCTGAGTCAGAACTTCAAGCGTTTCCATCCCCCAGACGGTGCGCACCACACCCATTATGTGTGTATATACCCAGCAAAGATATGTAAACAATCCATTAAAGTTTTATCAAGAGATTGCAGCAATTCAGTCATATCTTCGGGCTCCATTTCTAATTCGAGTTTTCTTGCTATTTCTACCACATCTGCAGTGACTTCCTCCACCGAAGTCTTGAATCTCTCAAAGTCATCCATGAGGGTTGGAATCAACTTCTTCCAAATTCCTGTTAATATTGATATTTTGACCTCTTCCCATGCATCACAAATGTTCTTAATGGCATCCAGAATGGTGAATCCTTGCCAGAAGGTTTTCAATTGACTTTGCCCAGATGCATCGGAGGAATCACCATCTATGGCAGCTATAACCTTACAAAATGTATTAAATAATAAGACATGGAAGTAAAAATTGCTCCTTGATCCATGGACTGAAGAATGGATGCTGTGTTAGCAGGCATGAAAACAACATCAATCTCCTTTCATATCTCCATCAGACCTCTTGGGTGACAAAGTGCCTTGCCAATAAGCAGTAATATTTTTTAAAATAATCTATTATTCTGAACATCAGGCCTCAACGGTAGGCTTAATTATTTAGTAAACCATTCTGTAAACAGATCTACTGTCAAGCCGGTTCTGTTGTACCTTTTATAGAGCACAAGCTGAGTAGTCCTAAGATTTTGGAAATGGTAAACGAACATTGGCTTCAACTAAAGTCAGCATCTGCATTAGCCCCTAATAAGTGAGTTAACCTGTCCCTTGAAGCTTTGAAGCCAGGCACTGACTTCTTGACTTATCTCTAGCTATGAATGTCTTAAATGGCATCTTCTTCCAATAGAATGGTGTTTTTGTCTACATTTAATATGTGTTGTTTAGTGTAGCCACTTTCCTTGATGTTCTTAGCTAAACCTTCTGGATAACTTGCTGAAGGTACTTACTGCTTAACTTTGCACTTTCATGTTACGGAAACAGCTTCTTTCCTCAAACCCCGTGAACCATCCTCAGCTAGAGTGAAACTTCTCTTCTGTAGCTTCCTTACTTCTATCCACCTTCACAGAATTAAAGAGGGTTAGTGGCTTATTTTGGATTAGGCTTTGGCTTAAGGGAATGTTGTAGCTGGTTTGATCTTCTATCTAGAACACTGAAAATTTCTCCCTATTAGCAATAAAGCTGCCTTACTCTCTTATCATTTGTGTGTTTTCTGGAGTAACACTTTAAATTTCCTTCAAGAACTTTTCCTTTTCATTCACAACTTGAGTAACCGTTTGGTGCAAAAGGACTATATTTTGGCCTATTTCAACTTTCAACATGTCTTTCTCACTAAGCTTAATCATTTCTAGCTTTTGATTTAAAGTGAGAGATGTGCAACTCTTCCTTTCACTTGAATACTTAGAGGCCATTATAGGGTTATTAACTTGTATAATTTCACTATTGTTGTGTCTTAGGAAATAAGGACACTTGAGGAGAGGAGAAAGACCAGGGGAATCAGCCAGTTGGTAGAGCAGTCAGAATATGCAATTGTCAATTACATTAGTTGTCTTATGTGGCCGCGGTTTGTGGTACCCCAAAACAATTACAATAGTAGCATCAAATATCACTGATCATGATCATCATAACAGATTTAATAATAATAAAAATGTTGGAAATATTGAAAGAACTACCAAAATGTGACTCAGAGACACAAAGTGAGCACATGCTATTGGAAAAGTGGCCCTAATAGACTTGCTTGATGTAGGATTGCCATAAACCTTCAATTTCTAAAAAAGAAACCAACCCCCCTCCACAATATCTGCGGTGCCCAATAAAGCAAAGTACAGTAAAATAAAGTATGCTTGTAAATATATATACAGGGTTAGGGAAGATAAGACCACATTGGGACTGTCTGTGAAAACCTGGGACCTACATTGGTTACAATTATAATGAACTACATAATGAAAATTGCACACATTGACTGAGGGTTTACTATATGCCAAACACTATACGTTTTTTAAATTGGTACATGATAATTATATGCATTTATAGAGTACAGAGTGATATTTTGATACATGTATTCAATAAGTAATGATCAAATCAGGGTAATTAGGATTTCCATCACCTTAAACATTAATCATTTCTTTATGTTCTGAACATTCAAAATCCTCTCTTCTAGCTATTTGAAAATACAGCATGCTTTTATGTCTTCTCTTTCCTAATGTTCACAAGAAATCTGTGAGGTAAATAATATTTTTATTTTCCCTCTTGCTCTGACCTGTTAAACATTGCTCTAGGTCACAAAGTTAGTTAGAGCTGGATTTCAACAAAAGTTGTTCTGATTTCAGAGCTCAAGGTTTTGACTCTAGGTAATAGCACCTCTTTGAGAGTCTTTTAAGTTATATGGATTAAAAAAGTGGCTAAGAGTCATAAAATTGTTTGAACTATAGGTCCAAAAGGGTGCTTCATTAGTTGGTGGGTCATTAATGACATTACTCATGGGCATTCCGAATGGAGGCAACATGTTCTTGTGGAAGAGAATCAAACAAGAAGTCTGTGGTGGAAGTACAAGTGACCAAGATCTCTGATTCTCTTCTCTTTCTGGGGACATGCATCCTTGAAGTTATTAGATATGGTAAACAACTTGATTTCTCCAATAAAATGAGACTAGAAGTCACATATGCCATTTCTGGATAGCAGCATTTCAGGACAGATGTGACATTGTCTATGCTCTCTTCCTTTGCCATAATAATTATGAAAAACTGTGTTTATGACATTGGGGGTGAAGAAACAAGAGCAAACCAGCCAGGAATATTGAATGACCAAATAGAGGTCAGATGTCTGGGAAACTCACCCAGACTAAGAGTGGACTTTGTGTGAGTCAGTAAAAAACTTTTGATGTGTTAAGTTCCTGGGATGTTGATACACAATGTAAATTCACCTAATCTGATTGACAAATATCCAGACCACTTGGGTTCTATATATGTCCCTAATTTTCAGAGGCAGTAATGCTTAACACTTAATATGTATGAGAGTTAGTTTTTCTCATTTTAAAATTATTATTTCTAGTCTATGCCTTCCTTCCAAGATTTTGGCGGTATATCACATGACCATATGAGAGAATATATGTGAAAGCTCTTTATAAACTGCAATGAAATGTAATATTTACTATTATTAAGGTAGAAGTTATAATTTGTTCTTCACCTCCATTATTTAGAGAATAGTGTTCACTGATGTGACTGATTTTTCAAAAGCTAGGGTTAGTTTTTTTTTTTTCTCCAGATGGCTGACTGAGGCTTCTCAGGCATGCCTCACCTACTTAAAAGAACAAAAAATTAGGTAGACAATCACACTTTGAATAGATTATCTAAGAGGGAACATGAATGTTCGATGGAAAAGTGATAGGGAACACTAAAATCTAGGAAGAAGAAGGAAAACAGGCAGCCTGTGTGTCTGGGACCAGCTGGGAACTGGGAGTAAATCTGCAATATGGGAGAGGGAGAGGGAGTATCTTCCTGTAGTCCACTTTCCCACTGGGGAATCATACAACCCAGGCCACAAGAGAGAACTTTGACCCTCCCAATCCCTGCTTCTGATTTGGAGAGTGGCCAGGACACTGTGGGAAGAAACTGCTCCAGGGAAGAAATATGCCTTGGGTCTGTGCCCTTTCTGGGACCTGAGAGGCTATAGTAAGATGTCATTCTCAATCCTGGCTTTTTATAGACTATGCAGTCCTTGGAATCAGTGGCATAACTCATGACCATTAGGGAAACTCAGCCTGCTGCTTGTGGAGACGGAGTGTGAGTTGGGAGTGGGCTTCCATATACAGGACTTAGAAGTGAGCGCAGCATGGGCTGCAGCTGCCAGTGCTGGAAATAAGCAACTCCCCCTTGGACCTAAGCAGGAAGAGTTGCAGTAGAGGCTTGGTTTTGAGCTGGATGGGGGCTGCTATGTCCCAGGGATGAATTCTGGGCTAGGTGTGAATTTCCCATCTCACTGAACAGCTGGATTGGCCATGACAGCTGAGAAGTACAAGAGAGCCTTGCTAGAACTGGGGCATGAGAAAGATGCAAGTGTCCCACCTGCCAGGCAAGGCTGTGGCCATTGTGACTGGTCTATCTCCCCATGGCAGGACCTCAGTGCACCAGTGGCCACCCCTCACCCAAGTATTTCATCAGGGGTTGAGGATCATTCTGACCCCCCATCACAGCTGGTGCATGCACTTGCTTTGGGAGGCCTGAGTGTAAGCTCACTCAGCCTGGCTCCTCCTCGCTCCACCCTACCCTGAGACAGTGAGGGATCCATAGCCCTGGGCTTTCCACAACCCATTCCACAAACTGGGCCACCCAAACACTTCTCTTGGGGCACAGAAGTTGGATACAAGCACTCTACCACTACCACTTATGTTGGTTCCTACCTGGAATTGCCACTTACTGGTCTGGAGGCTGACCTGCACAGCTCATTGCAACCACTACCAACACAAGCACACAGCACTTGGGAATCAGAAGAGCATCTCAACACCACAGCTACCATCATCTCTTATGCTGTGCTGCCTGCTCAGGAGCTTGAAAGCCTGCTTACCTATCCAGTACACTACCAGTACCACTGGCATCTGAGAAAGCCACCCAGAGGCCCAAGAATTGGCTTCCCTGGAATTTCCAACACAGGAGCCAGCATGCACAACCCCAGGGCATAAGGACAGAAATGCTTATCCAACCATTGCTACCATTTAAACCTGAAGATGGGCCCATCTGGCATTCCAGTCCCTATCATAACTTCACCGCAACCTCCACCACCAACAACTGCACCCTAATATACCAAGGAAACTAGAGATACCACTAAAACTGTTTATAGCCAATGAAATTATACAGTCTTCACTAATGCACACACCCAAAAACAAAGCCAAAGGATCCTACCCAACCAACATCATAGTCACATCTTCAGGAAAATGTCCCCCCTCAATAAAAGTAAATTAAAAATTAAGAAGAAGTGACAGTTACAACAGTGGTACAGAAATCAGCACAAAGAAACAGAAAATAGGAAAAAGCAAGGTAATAGGACATATTCAAAGGAATGCAGTAATTTCACAGCAATAGATCATAACTCAAAAGAAATCTTCAAATTCCCAGATAAAGAATTCAAAATACTGATTTTAAAGAAGCTTGATGAGATTCAGGAGGAATCTGAAAACCAATACAAAGAACTCAGATAGTCAATTCAGGATATAAATGAGAAATTTACCAAGATGATTGATAACTAAATAGAGTTTTTGGAACTGAAAATTTCTTTTAAGGAAATACAAAATACATTTGAAAGCTTCAACAGTATACTAGACCAAACAGAAGAAAGAATTTCAGAACTTTAAGACAGGTCTTTGAAAATAATCTGGTCAGATGAAAATAAAGATAAAAGAATAAAATGGAATTAAGAAAGTTTTTGAGATGCTTGGGACTACATAAAGTAACCAAACTTATGAATTATCAGTATTTGCTAGGATGAAGAGAGATCAAAGGCTCAGAAAACCTACTTAATGAAATAATAAACAAAATTTCCCAAGTCTAGCAAGAGATTTGGAATCCAGATACAGTGATCCCCAGGCAAATGTAATAGAGAAAGAACTTTGCCACAGCATATTAAGATCAAACACCTGAAGTCAAAGTGAAAGAATCAATTGTAAAATCAGCAAGAGAAAAACATCAGTCATCTATCAAGGAAACCCAGCAGACTAACAGCAGACTTCTCAGCAGAGACCTTACAGGCCTGAAGAGAACAGCATGACATATTCAAAGTTTTGAAAGAAAGAAAAGCCTGTCAGCCAAGAATTCTATGTCCAGCAAGATTAACCTTTATAAATGAAGGAGAAATAAAATCTATCCCAAACTAGCAAATACTGAGGGAATTCATCACCACTAGACTGGCCTTAAAGGAAAAGTTCAAGGGAGTCCCAAATATGCAAGAAAAAAGATGACACATTAACCATCATAAAAACACCTGAAAGTATAAAACTCACTGGTAAAACCATCACACAAAAGAGGAAGAGAAAAAAATCACATGCCCTACTATAGAATTCCACCAAACTACAACAACAAACAGAAAAATAAAGAATTTACAAAACTAGATAACGATAATATGACAGAAACAAAAGTTCACATATCAATATTAAACTTGAACTTAAATGGATTAAATGTTCCACTTAAAAGATATAGATTGGCTGGAGGGTTAAAACAACATGATTCAAATATATGCTGCTTATAAGATACACACCTTAATCTGTAAAGATGTGTATAGACTTAAAGTAAAGGGGTGAAAAATGATATTACTTTCAAACAGAAATCATAAGCCAGTAAGAATAGCAATATTTATATCAGACAAATCGTACTTTAAGTCTAAAACAGCAAAAAAAGACACAGAATGTTATTACATAAGAAAGGAGACATTACAACTGATACCACAGAAATACAAAAGATCATCAGAGACTATTATGAGCAACGATATGCTCCCAAACTAGAAAACCTATAGGAAATGTATAATTTCCTAGAAACATATAACCCCTTAAGATTGACCCAGGAAGAAATAGAAAACCTTAACATACCAATAACAAGTATGAAGATTGAATCAGTAATGAAAAATCTCCCAACAAATAAAAACCCAGGGCCAGGAGGAGTCACAACTGAATTCTACCAAAAGCACAAGGAAGAACTAATATCAATCCTGCTGAAACCTCAAAATAATAAAGACCACTTATGACAAACCCAACATCATATTGAATGGGGCAAAGTTGAAAGCATTTCCTCTGTGAACTGGAACAAGACAAGGATGCCCACTATCACAACTCCTATTCAACATAGTACGGGAAGTCCTAGCCAGAACAATCAGGCAAGAGAAAGAAATAAAAGGTATCCAAATTGGAAAAGAGGACATCAAATTATCCCTGTTTGCTGATGATATGATTTTACATTTAAAAAAGCCTAAAGACTCCACAAAGAACTCTCAGATCTGATAAATGAATTCAGTAATGTTGCAGGATAGAAAATCAATGTACATCAATAGCATTTCTACACACCAATAATGATATAGCTGAGAATGAAACCCAAGAAGACGATCTCATTTACAATAGCTACAAAAAAGTAAAAAATAAAATACCTAGTAAATCAAACCAAGGGGTGAAAGATCTCTACAAGAAAAACTACAAAACACTAATGAAAAAAATTTTAGGTGATATAAACAAATGGAAAAATATCCCACACTCATGAACTGAAAGAATTAATATCATTAAAATGACCACACTGCGTAAAGCAATCTACAGATTCAATATAATGCTTATCAAAATACCAATGCCGTTTTTCAAAGAATTAGAAAAACAATCGTAAAATTCAAATGGAAGCAAAAAGAAGAAAAAAAAGAAAAAGAAAAAGAAAAGAACCTGAATAGCCAAAGCAATCTTAAGCAAAGAGAATAAATCTGTAGGTATCGCATTACCGGACTTGAAATTATATTAATACAAGGCGATAGTAACCAAAACAATATGGCTCTGGTATAAATGTAGACACATAGATCAATTGAACAGAATAGAGAACCCAGAAATAAATCTACATATTTACAGCCACCTTATCTTTTATAAATCCAACAAGAACATACATTGGAGAAATGACACTATTTTCAATAAATGGTGCTAGGAAAATTGGATTGCCATGTGCAGAAGGAGCATATATCCCTGTATCACCATACCCCAAAATTAACTCAAGATGGTTTAAAGACTTAAATGTAAGACTGAAAACTACACAAATACTAGAAGAAAACCTGTGGAAAACTCTTCTGGACATTGGTCTATGTAAAGAATTTATGACTAAGACCTGAAAAGCACAGGAAACTAAAACAAAGAGAGATAAATGGAAATTAATTAAACTAAAGAGCTTCTGCACAACAAAAGAAATAATCAACATAGTGAACAGACAATCTGCAGAATGGGAGAAAATATTTGCAAAGTATTCACCTGACAGAGTACTAATATCCAAAATTTACAAGGAATTCAAACAACTCAACCACCCCCTGAAAAACATTAATTTCATTAAAACATGGGCAAAGGACATGAACAGAAATTTTTCAAAAGAAGACATACCAATGGCCATAGGTATAGGAAAAAATGCTCAACATCACTAATAATCATAAAATGAAAATTAAAGCCACAGCGAGATATTATCTTAGCCCAGTCAAAAAGCATATTATTAAAAATAGAGAAAAAGAGTGTTGACGAGGATACAAAGAAAAAGGAACTCTTAAATACTGTTGGTGGGAATGTAAATTAGTATAATCTCTATGGCAAATACTGTGGAAATTTCTCAATGAACTAAAAATAGAACTACTATTTGATCCAGCAATCCCGAATACCTACCCAAAGGAAAATAAATCAATCATCAAAAAGACACCTGCACCCATATGTTTATCACAGCACTATTCACAGAGGAGAAGATATTGAATCAACCAGAATGTCCATCCACAGATGACTGGATAAACAAAATGTGGTGTGTGTGTGTGTGTGTGTGTGTGTGTGTACAATTGAATACAATTCAGCCATAAAAAGAATGAAATCATGTATTTTGAAACAACATGGATGGAACTGGAGGTCATTATCTTTTAAGTGAAACAAGCCATACACAAAAAAGTTCTCACCCACAAGTGGGTGCTAAAAAATGTGTACACGTGGACATAGACAGTGGAATGATAGACAATGGAGACTCGGAAGGGTGAGGGGTTGGGAGAGGGGTGGTGATGAGAAATTACTTTCTGGATGCAACATATATTATTCAGGTGATGGATACCCTGAAAGGACTGACTTGATGACTACGCAATCTATGCATGTAACGAAATTACACTTGAACCCCATACATTTATATAGATTTTAAAAAGCTAGGGATAGAAGATAAAATGCATTTTGTGCATTGGTGACAAAATCATAAAGTTCAAATGTCTATACTGATGCATTTCAAGATAAAAAATTATTTGCTTAATACAACATAGGGAGAGTAGGATTTACTCAACTGTGACAGGAATTGGGAAAGGAGTTATGATGGAATCTATAAAGAAACAAAACCCAAGGATGACAACAATGAGAAATATTTGTTCCAAAGACAACATAATATTTTTAAATATCTAGAGTTAAATACTTAAGACTTTTAATAAACTTCACAATGCTTTAAGCATTTATGAGATTTCTTATTAGTTCCCATTGTCAAGGATGGGAAATCCATAGTTTAAATAAATATTGAGACCAAGGGACCAATATTGTCCTTGAAATGAAGTATCAAGGGGCAGGAGATAAATTTTAGAATATGTTTCTCTATTATCTTCTACCCTTCTGAGGAACATTAAACAATTCTCAATGAAGGAAAAAATAGCCTTTAATGATTTACTAACCATAACCCACAGAAGTGTCACCACAAACATGATCTGATATATAAGCAAAGATGAATAGTCCATTGTATATTTTGAATTTATACATGTAAGCATCATATATTCAGTCTCTTGGTGAAAGCTCTTCTACTGAAGGATGGGACTTCCTTAACCATGTAACTTGCAAAATCTCAAATAATATTTTCAGATACTTCCCCTTCTCATCATGGAGCTTATGCCCCATCCCTCCTAGTGTGAACTGGACATACTGATTCATTTCACAGACATAGAATATGAAAAGTAGGAAATACTAACTTTATAAGAGAAAAAGCTGAAAAACAATACCTTAAAAAAGTGATCAAGGTTCATATAACCAGTGATGTCATAAGAATATCATGTACCTCTTGATATGACATCATGAGAAGGGCACTTCACCTTTATAGTTTTCTTCCCCTAAATTCATAATCCTAGTTTAATTATAAGAAAAGTATCGGAAAACCAAAATGAAGACACATTTTTCAAAATGCATGACTAGTTCTCTTCAAAACAGTCAATGTCATGAAAAACAAGGAAAGACTCTAAGGACACGTCACAGACCAGAAGTGACTAAGGGAGACATGGCAACTGTCCTAGATCATTTGTGCTGCTGTAACAAAATACCTGAGACTGGACAATTTCTTAACAATAAAAATTTATTTTTCCACAGTTCTAGAGGGAAGTCTGAAAGTAAGGCACCTGCGGGAATGGTATGTGGTGCTCTCTGCTTTCAAGATGGTGCATTGCTGCTGCAACCTTCAGAGGGGAGGAATACTGTGTCCTCATGTGGCAGAGGGATGGAAGTGCAAGAAGCATTTGCTTCAACATTGAGCCCTTTTATAATGATGCTAATTCCACACATGAGGGAAGAGCTTTCATGACTTAATCACCACCCAAAGGCCACACCTCTTAATATTGTTGCATTGGGGAAAAGTTTCAAAATGAATTTCCGAAGGCACACCATCATTTTAGCCACGGCAGCAACTGCATGCAACGTGGTATCCTGGATGAGATCCTGGAACAGAAAAAGGACATAGAGGTAAAACTGGTTAAATTGAAACAAAGTTCATAGATTAGTTAATAATAATAATGTAGCAAGTTTTTTTCAATTTTGACAAATGCATAGTATTAATGAAGATGATAACTTTATGGGAAAATGAAACTGGGTGGAACACATAAGGGATATATGGAACTCTTGTCTTAATCAGGATTCTCCAAAGAAACAGAACCAATAGAATGTACATATTCCGCACAACTATAGAGGCTAAGAAGTCCCACGATCTGCAGTTGGCAAGCTGGATATTCAGTAGAATCAATGCTCTAGTTCCAGTCTGAATCTGAAGGTAGAAACAAAAAAATCACCAAAAACAATGTCCCAGATCACCATATCAGTGCAGCCAGGCAACAGGAAATCCCCGCTTACTTGCAGCAGTGTGAGCCTTTGTGTTCTATTGAAACCTTCAACTGAGTGGATGGGGCTCATCTACATTAGGGAGGTCAATTTGCTTTACTTAGTCTACTGATTTAAATGTTAATCTCATCCAGAAACACTCCTACAAACACATCTGTAATAATGTTCTACCAAATGTTGGGGCACCCCTTGGCCCAGTCAAGTTGACACATAAAATTAATCATCATCTCTCTATACTAACTTTTTAACTTTTCTATAAATCTGAAATTATGCCAAAGTAAAAAGTTAATCTAAAAAAGTCTATCTAGAATGTTTTGGTTATGCCTATGCAAGGATCAGACTGGATGCCTGCTGTAAATCCCTTCTAGTTTGTACTTTGATACAAATTAATGACAGTTTCACTCAATCACTGTAAGCTCCTTGAAGGCAAGACTCTATGATATTTATCTCAGTAGCTCTAGCACCTAACATAGCCCTGGACAAATATTTTTTGAATAAATAAACACTATCATCTCATTGTGAAAAGTTTCAAACTGAATTTTCATAGAAATCCTCTCACTTCCCTGCAGGTAAAAAAAAAAAAAATTCTTTTTAGAAGAGGCTATTGGAAAGGCTAAAACACATTTCATTTATATATCAAGTGCAACAATAGATAAAGCAAGTGGCTGCAAATCACTCTTGAGTGTCTCCCAACATACGAAAGCTGTTCGAGGCATTTCCCCATGTTTTATGATATCAGCAAGGGCCTTCTAAATGACTGATTACAACCTTGTATTTATTCACTATCCATCTTTTATCTTACAATGCAATTGCTGTGCCAGGTTGTAAATTTGAACATTCTTATTTGGAATTTTCAAAGCACATAACCTAGAATCCTGTGGATGTATGATTCTCCATGTTATTGTAGGATCTTATCACAAAGTACATTCTTTAACATTCTCACATTTGAGCTCAGAGGCATATGTACATGAAACCTTTGAGGAGAAGCGCCATGATTTTTTGAGGTTAAACTGTGCGAAAATGTTCAGCTTCTCTCTTGCTTTATTCTACAACCAGAAATGAATATTAAATGAATGTCAATAAGAAATATAGAATGTGTACTCTTAAATCCTGAGTTTAAAGCATATCCAGAGTGAATTGTTATAATAAGATTTTCCCAAGATTTTATCTTAATTTGGAGTAGGTTTAAATGTGCAAAATTGTAGCCTTTAATCTAAAATATTTATTTTGAACAAAGTTAAAAATTTTATTCATAAATAGATATAGAGTTAAACTCTTGAAATAAAGTGAAGTTAGAACAATGTGGAAAAAGGAGGCTGAAAAAAATAGAGCCAATAATTGTAGGAATAAAGTATCAAGATGGGAAGAGCAAGGGCAATACACAGGTGTGTAGCGTTGTTTTCACTGAGTTTTGACAAAAGAAAATAAATCAGAACTCACCACTTGTCTGGAAATAGTCCTAGGATAAAGGCAGGAGACTGCAGACAATTCTTCAATCTACTCGTGCAAAGAAGGCAGGTATTTATGATTTATCTATTTAATCACAGTCATGAAGAGCCTCTTTTCTAGATCATTATAGTAACATTGGTTTTTTAGTCTTTCACCCATGTCTGAAGTGGTAGATGGGACCTGGACACATTTTGATCATGGAAAAGGACCTCCCTCCCACCCCAGTCCCATTTCAAAGAATTCAGATTATCTTGGAAATAGATATTCTGCAATGATTAATTTTATGTGTCAGCTTGGGAAGGCCCTGATACTTAATCAAACACTAATCCAGATGTTGTTGTGAAAGTATTTTTTTTGTAGATGTGGTTAACATCTGCAATACATTGATTTTAAGTAAAGGAGATTATCCTTGGTGATGTAGATAGGTCTCATCCAATCAGCTGAAGGTCTTAGGGCAAAAACTGAGGTTTCCTGGAAAGGAAGAAATTCTCCTTTGTGACTGCAGAATCAACTTCTGACTAAGTTTCCAACCTGTTGCAGTTCTTACAGCTTTCATACTTGCTTTTCATACTCACAATTGTGTGAGCTAATCACTTAAAAAATAAATTTCATATATAGATATATAGATATAGATATATAGATATAGGTATAGGTCTAAATATAGATATAGATGTATATCTCATTAGATATAGATACATAAGTGTAGATATAGATAGATATTCTATATCTATGTCTATATCTATCATATCTGATCTCCTATTGGCTCAATTTCTCTGGAGCATCCTTACTGACACACCATCCTCACTCTTAAGTTTTCAAATGAAGTTAAAACTAAGTAGATAATAATGATATTGGTGGGGCAATCAGAAAAATTATATATAATAATTTTCTCTTTGTACTCTTCAGCTATATCATCAGTTTGGCAAAAAGCTGGTCAATGAAATTAGCAAAGCTATTTTCAAAAGTGAATGAAGTAGCAAAGTCTTAATTTAACATTTCCCAGTGTTAGTTAAAATAACTGGCAGAATAGTTACATAGTCAGATAAGACTGGTCTGTGTTTAGAAGTGCCTTTCCTCTGAAAATGGAGTGTTCCACAAGTGGGAAAAATGTAAATTCTCTCGAAGTTCTTAAAGCTTTTCAAGATATGCATATTTCTCATATCGCTATCTATACTATACACAGCAGCATTGCACAATAGAACTATCTGTGATGATGGATTTCTGGCTATTGAACATTTGAAATGTGGCTAGCGTGATAGAGGAATTAAACTTCAAATTTTATTCAATTGTGATTATTTTTAATTTAAATGTATGTAGCTACATGGGACCAGTGTCTGCCATGGTAGACAGTATAGACTTTATTATATGTATTTTAAACATAAATCTTAAGTAAAAACATAAATATTTGTAGGGTCAATGTAAACTGAGTAATATAATTATGGTGTTTGAAATGTCTTTCTTATGTCACTTTAAATGCAAATTTCCATGATTATGTTCTCTGGAGATAGTATGGGGTACATGTATCATTTTAAAAAACGTTTCATTCACAATGTGAATATTTTGTACATTTTAAACATATTTTTAGTGAGAAGCAGATTTTATTTTTTAATAATTTTACATTGCTAGTGTTCCTTCTCATTCACTTGTATCATGGTGTTCTCACTAGAGAGAAGTCCTTTGAGGTATATATATATAAGGTTAGCTTTTTCTTTGAATTGACAAAAATTTTTATTGGGAGTAATTTTTATGTCTAAAATAATGTCCATCTAAAATAAATGAGTACATCTTGCCATAATATAACACATACTACTCCCTTATTTAGTTTTTGTAAATAATTATGTATGCATAATAATTTTAGTGCTAAATATCATTATCATTGGTCACATTTTTGGAACTGTATAGCATAAAATAATAAATCTTTATTTAGACTAGGGATAAAGTGTCTCAAGCCTGTTGGGATCATTCAAACACCAAAAAATGTTATTCTTTCACTAAGCAGAAGAAACCACAGCCATCAGAGTAACTTCTTACAAGGTATATTTTGGGTCTGTGAAGTCAGTCATTAAACCCCTCCTTTTATATATTCTCATTTGAAAGTCAGCGCCCCAGATTAGCCATATTGCTGCAGTGGGGCTGTAAAACATTTATAAAGAAGTAGCTCCCCCTAAACTTGTCTGTACAAGTCCAACTACAAACCAAGTTGTAAAGGAACATTTACACAGAGAATCATTTGAACTAATGACAAAGCCACAACTAGAGATATGCTTTGAAATTTGTTTTTAAGAATATATTTTCAGCATGCTTTATTTACCAAATGTGGCAAAAATCCAAGTGAATTTACACAGATAATGGACTATTGGAAAAATTCTGGAATGTACGTGATGTTTTCTCAGCTGTCCCCTCTTTACTTTTCAGCTGTTAGCCCAAGCCACACATTTTGAATAATCAAATGGAATTTCTTGAGGTTTTAAGAGGATTTTAAGAATTTGAGTCATTTGCCACTCTCTTTTATGTGGGTATAAGTCATTCTAGAAAAAGTCAGTCTGTTCTGTAACTTATATGCAACTTCTATCAGTTTAGTTCAACATCGATTCAACATTGATTGGGTACATATTGTATGTTCGGGGGAAAATATAACTGTGTATTTCTAACAGTTCCCTGTATCTCTTCTCAACTACCTTTTACAGATTATCAGCTCTTTGAAGATAATGACTGGATCCATTATTTAATATGTAACCTGATCCTTCCATATACTGCAATGCCTTCTTATTGGCCAAGGAAGGGTGTGAGACAATACATCATTAGATGATAACCATAAGGTTTTCTTGGCTAAATCTGGAAGACTTCATTGATTTCAGTTCACCGTATGGAAAGGAAATTGAGCTTCTTCTTATTTAGATTCAACTTCCATTTACTTCATATGAGGTTGTCACTGAATAACACCTTCAGAATTACCCTTTTGTGACTAATTTCTGTTTTGGAAAAATCACATCATAAAACATTTTACCCACCTTCCTACCTACCATTCCTTCTTTCAACTTTGGGGGACAGGACAGATTTAGTTAATGATACTGTGGGGGCTAAAAGGAATTGGATATTTAATGATTTTCACTTCATTTCAAATGACCCTTCAAATAGCTGCTTTGGGAATGAAACTCATCATTCTGTAAGGGTAATACAGGAAACATTTTCTTTCAGTTGCAAACACAGTCCCCCTGGCACAAGATATTTTAAATCTTTGGCATTAAACCTCCTGAAACCCATCTGTGTTGAAAATTAATTTTTTGCTTTGGGGCATTTTATATTTACATATTTTCTTTTTATTCCACAATATTTAATCTAGTGAGAAAACAGCTTCTTAGGCCAAGCATAGAATCTAACCCACAGGAGCACAAGGTGGGGTAAATCTCTGCAATGTACAACCACAACTGAGTATATTATTTATAACAGTAATCACTTTAAAACAGCAAATGCAAGGGGATTTCCTCCTGTCTTTTAATCTTTTATCATTCATATGAAATCTAACAAAATTTGATGAATTTTAACAAAAAATTGATGAAAATAAACAATGCATATAATTATATATTCAAAACTCTTTTCATCTAATGGGCAACTCTAAAATCTTCGAGTTGGTCAGAAAAGCAATGCCCGTGATTCTGCCTTCTTTCTGGGTTGAATAAAAGTGCACTGAAGTATTTTTATCTGGCCCTTTTTTCTTTGGTGACATTGTCAAAACCATTGGTTCTAAACAAAAGGTGCTTTTGCCCCTGAGGGAATAGTTTGGCAGTTTCTGGAGACATTTTTAGTTGTCATGACTAGAGAAGAGGAAATGGTATAGGGATCTACTGGGTACAGGACAAGGATGCTGATAAATATCCTAAAATGCACATGACATGCCAATAGAACAGAGAATTATTCAGTGTAAAATGTCAATAGTGCCAAGTTTGAGAAACCCTTGCCATAAAGAGAGAAAGGTTCAAGGCAAAAAATCTCAGCCACAAGGAAATTTGGTTTATGTTAAACAACTGTACCACACATTTCTATTGAAATGCTAGATCCTTTCATAAGCTGACTGCTAATCTTCTTTATCCAAATGGACCAAAGTAATGGAAAGATTAAAAACATAAAGAAAAATTAGATGCCATGAATTACTTTTCAAGAAAAATTTTTTAAATGCCAAATATGGAATCCCACTGAAACATGTAAAACATGAACCTAGAAGAGCATAGTGCTACTTAAGACTCTGATATATGACATATCTATACACCTATAGCTCAAGGATGATTGCTATCATGATGATTATGAAGAAAAGGGTAAAATAGATTGATTGCATTTATTTTTTACATAAAAGGCCACAGACCAAGCCTAGGTCAATTTGGGTACATTAAAAATTCTGGCTAGGACACTAGGTAGTCATGTGGCTGTAGGGAATTTATCTAGCTTTGCTAAGCTTCGAATTCCTCACCTTTAAATTGGGATACTACTAATTACACAATAGGATCATTGGAAGAATTAATATAACAAATGTAGAAGCAGCAAAAAATTAGTCGTAGATGGTTTAATATTATTTACTTTGCTGAAATCTATTTTTAAATATTTGGTAAGTCCTATGTGGAGTACATATTAATTAGGATACTAATATATTAACTGGGAATTTATGATTAACGAATGTATGTGATCCCAAATTGTGCCACCAAGACCCATTTCGCCTAATAGATTGAAGTATCTAGAGATCCACCACAGGCAGCATTTTGGACTGGATGGAAGAGTTCAGTGTGAACATTTGGTGATAAAACTTTCTTAGATATCAAATGACTCAGAATGGATAATTAATTTTAAATCAAAAGCATCAACACTGTATCTTCTTTCTTGGTATCTTACCATGTTCTTAGGGACCTAACATGTAGCCCTTATGATTTCTGAAAGAATGAGATCTAGCTTTATTCCTTGCATAGGATGTGTACACATCTAAAATGAAATAAAAGAAGACTACTTTTTACTGCAATGTATAGTTAGAACTTTTGCTACCCAATGTACAGCATAATGATAGAAACAGCTTCATTAAGATTTAGATAAATTCATAGATTATATTATATATCTCTGACAGCATTATCAAGAGAAGTAAAGGGTCTATAAAATACAACCCAATTCGTTGAGGTTAATGTAATAGAGGGCAACTATGATTCTTTCTTTGTCCCAACATCTCTCCTTCTGCAAATATTTTGGCCACAGAAAAGCAATTAATGAGTGATAAGCTTTTCTTGTTGATAATTCTGGTAACAAAATAGTCTTAGAAGTTCCAATATGTATCCAAATTCAAATAAACACTATATTATAGAGGGTTGCATGACAGCAAAGCTCTAATGAATTATTCATTTAAAATTTTGACAACTTTAGATGTCTACCATTTCTTACCATCATGTTTCCATAATTGTGAAACTAAAGTCTGACCTAACTGTCCAAAGACTCATTATGCAGATAAACGTTCTCAGCATTCCCTCCATCACATTCTATAGTGCCGACGGCATACCAAATTAATTGCTTGACCAAACTATGTTCTACTCCTCTTGAATAAAGACTTCTTGTATTAAACTCTGAGGGAAGTACTTGCTGTTCTATTCTTTTTACCACATTGTAAACTCATATCTAATTTTCTACTTGGATCATCTTATTTTTCTTTGAGTGTCACTGCTTTGCAGTTTTCTTCAGACTGCAAATGATTGCACTTCAGCTTTTTCCGCTCAAATATGTTCCATTTGTCTTAATCCACATACTAAATTTATACTATTTGGATAATTCCAACACTGACATCACACGAATTTAAGGCTTTCCATAGGTTTAGATTCATTAATGATACCAGAATGCTGAATAATGAACTATAGCATTTGATTTCTCCATGCACTCAAATATACCAAAAATCTAAAAAGGAACATATGGATTTCAGTAATGAACAAAAGAAATGCTGGAACCAAATAATACTTGATCTATAACACAGGCTAGCCTTTTAGTATTTTAAAAAATCTTATATAGGATGACATTTTTACAATTCTGATTTTATAAAACAATTTCTATTTTGATTTCAGGTAAATTGTAGTAAATTAAATAAAGTGCTGCTTTGGAGATTTTTTCAAATTACAATTACATTAATGAATTAATATTTTAGAAGTCACAGCGTGTTGTGGCCTTTTGAAAAGTTGCTTAAAAGAATATTTAAAACATCGTATGTAATGTTAATAACAACAATAATACATCTTAATAATATCAAACAAGAGCTTCCCTTTTAGTTATAGGAAGAAATTACACTGAATTTGACCATTGAACTGAAGAAAAATGAAGTTTTACAGCTGCAGTGAGCTAAACTACATAATCAGATTAGCTTTCAAGTGCTGATTAGTGTAGAATGATTTCAAAAACATCGAATTGGGGATGTACTTGTTAAAATAAAAATGTGGATTTGACAAAATTAAAGCTCTTTGATCTTTGAAGTTTCCACAATCTCTTAAGCTTCTCGAGCAAGATGTACATGTAAAAGAAAAAAAAAATAAGCCTAAGAAACCTGATAGCCTTTATTCAAGAATTAAAAAAAATATTATGTTGAGATGTTTCTTACATTAGCAAAATTTGATTTTGCAAAATGCCCTTTAATATTTTATTAAATTGGGAAAGTAGATACTATTGGTTCTGGATATAGTAGATGTTTAATAAAGGCATTGTGCTATTTAAATAGGAAGAGGCCTTTGTACTTACTCTTGCTCTCTTGTTCCCTATTTAGTTGAAAAGCCAAAACCCAGAAAGCAAAATTTTCTCTCTCAAGGCTATAATTTCTGGTGGGGATATTTCACCTATATAGTTCCCTGTATGTTAACAGGAACTATGCATTGCTGAAGTTACAGATGTGCATAATGCATAATGTGCATAATTCATGACCTATGTAGTCTCTTTCTTTGGTTAAATGCCTGTGATATTGTATTTGCCATGAATATAATGGAAAAAAAATATACAGCTATGTCTGGGTTGAAGCAGACTTCTAAGAATGTACCATGGATTTAATTTACTTTGGACTTCCTATTTGCAAAGATATAAAAGCACCTCTTCGTGGCATGAATAGCACTTCAAATAACACGCATTTGTTGCCTTACTCAGATTGTTAAAAACAAACTGGTCAAACCTTAAATACAGTAAACAGTTTTAAGTGGAGGGGAGTAACAGAAAGTGTGTATTATAGGAAATAATTTGTGTGTCTTTTGTTTCTTTAAAAGTCAGAGCAATTTGAGGACTAGAGAACGTTTAACATAGATAATAGATTGATCAAATATTCCTTGAGCCTTTATTCCAGAAAAGCAAATGACCCCAATATGTTAAAATTATAGAATTTATTTCCAGAATTATTTTCATTTTTAATTCTCATTTTAAATTTATCTAATGATCTCTAAATCTTTGCAAACACCCACCTTTCTTTTTTGTATGTAGTTTGGGAAAGCATATGAAAGACTAAGCAATAAATTTGCTTATCTGTTGTTAGATAATAGAACTTAATTAACACTTAATTACTCCTAATTGTTAAGAGTAATATACCAATATATAATATATAAATAAACAAGATTCTACATAGGTCACATCCATAACATAGAATTTTTAAAGAGGTTCCACTTTATCATAAAAATGCTATTCTAATTTTCAAACTTTATACCATATCTAACAAGTCTTCGCAACATATTCTGGCTTCATCTCCCTGTCTAAATTCATTATGCACACATGTGTTCTCTACCCTTGTCACACTGGCTTTGCTCCTTCTTGCCAGAGGGCCTGGGAGGTCATTTTTTTTTTTATTTCGGCATATTATGGGGGTACAGATGCCCAGGTTACGTATGTTGCCCTTTTCCCCCCTCCCCCCCAACTCTGAGTTTCAAGCGTGTCCATCTCTCGGATGGTGCACATTGCACTCTTTGTGTAGACATCATTCTTTTCTTTTTTCACATTGTTAGCATTATTCAGCCTTCAGCTCATACATCCATTATTCTTTGTTC
Source organism: Indri indri (assembly GCA_004363605.1). NCBI lineage: Eukaryota > Metazoa > Chordata > Mammalia > Primates > Indriidae > Indri > Indri indri. Next base: position 144,816 of record RJWJ010001026.1, read on the forward strand.
AATTAATGTTTCCCTGAGATACCTGTCTAGATAAAAATCTTCTTACTGCCTCATTTTCACAGTATTTATTTACCATTGAAATTTTTCCATTTTTAAATAATTCTTTGCTTTATATTTATATATTCCATACTATTTTCTACGTACCATGACATAGGAATTGTGGTGGGTTTTGTTTATCATTTAATCCCCAGTTGCCTGCATACCATCTGACACATAGTAAGCACTTAGAATATATCGTTGAATGAGTGGATTAAACTTGAAGCTAGATATGTCCTACTAAATTCACTTCCCTGTGAATTCTCATAAACTTTAATGTCTTCTCCAGCAGATTATAAGAATTTTTGAGAGCTCAAATTGTACAATCTTAGTATTTTTAATCTCTGACAATACCAAACACAGTACTTTGTACATAGAAGCTATTCAATAAATGTTTGTTACATGTCCAGATAGTACCCCAGTAACTTATATGGTTTAAAGATTATATATTTAATTCACCTCGTACCATTTAGAGATGAAAGTCAAGAAAAATCCTAATCTTTCTACTAATTCACAACCCTTATTGCCAGTGTTCCCTAGTTTAAAACAAAAACAAATATATATCAATATGTACGTGTAGGTATACCTATGACTTACTCTTAAAGTAGGCACGGTCAGTACCTGCCTTGGTGGATGTGTGCCAGGGACCTTTAAAAAATCCTAAATGCACCATAGTACTCACTGTCTGGTCTGGCCCTGGTATCTAAAGTTTTCACAGTAGTTTCCCATTTCATTACATAACCAAAGATTTCTGGTAAAACAGGATGTTAGTTATGCGAAGTTACTGCACTAAGCAATAGTGGTGATTTACTCTTAGCTTGGGTAAGGGTAACAATAAGCCAACGGAAAATTTTAATGAAGGTGAAGAATTCAGCTAAAGTGTGACTAATGACAGGTTTCTTGGGATGTGGCAAGGATTAGAGAACAAAAGGGGAGGGAAGGACAGAGGCGACAACTAGGAAGCATTTGACTGGGGAAGGAGAAATGATGAAAGAGAGAAATATGTGCAAAAAATCTGGAGCCATGAGCTAAGGAATTAGAATTACAGTTCTGACATGTACTAGTGTTATGATTTGGGTAGAGTTACTTAAGCCTCTGAAAATCAAATTATTCAAAATTAAATGCTATACAAAAATATTTAAACTTGTTTCTGTTATGTAGCAAGTTCAGTGTTAGTTGTACCTGAATAAACAAATTTTACCTATTTTACAATTTATCAAGTGCGTTAGTTATTCCTATAATATCGACTCGAGATAATATTGGGCATTAATATTTCCTGGCTAATTTTGATTCTAACTAGACTAGTGTTTAAAATATGCAGAAGCCAATTAAAAAGTATCTTTGTGTGCTTTACATATACCTCGTATAAAGTACTGTGGAAAGAGCGAGGCATGATTATTTTCTATGAAGAGCTTAACATGTATTCCAGGAGATGGACTTGGCAGACATGGAGAAATAATTCACATTCATTCATTCAACGAATGCTTATTGAGTTCTCCCAACATGCCAAACATAGTTCTAGGCACGAGGGATACCAGAAGGAGAAAATCAGATAGTCTTGAAGTATAAGTTTTGTGGGGAAAGCAGACAATAGGTTAATAAAACAGCCAAATGGTGATAAGCACAATGAAGAAAAATAAAATAGGAAAAGGGATATAAAGAGTGACAGGAGAATGATTTTATAGAGGGTGTTCAAAGACTACCACCATGCTAAGAAAGTATTTGAGCTGTCATCTGAAGAAATGAGCAAACCAGAAAAGTCGGGCAGAGTAACAACCAGTGCACATACCCTGAAGCAGGTGCATGCTTGGCATGTTCGAGTAACAATAGGGAGGCAACGTGGCTGGAATGAAGTAAAACAAGGATGAGTGGTAGGAAGTGAAGTCAGAATGGTGGCATAGGAAAAAGACTGTGTAAGACATTACTATATATAGACTATTTTATAGCCTTGAGGAGCCATTAAATGTGTTGAACTCATGATCTGACATATATTTTACAGGGATCACTCTGTCTACTGTATAGAGAATAAACTGATGGCTGAGCATGAGTGGAAGCAGAACCGTTTTAGACGCTGTTGCGTTAGTCCAGAAAAAAGATGATGGTGGCTTGGACCAGGGTAGCTATGAAGGTGGTGAGACTAGTTAGCTTATAAGTATACTAAAATATAAGGCAAACTAAATTTGTAGTTGGACTTCTTCTGAGATGTGAGAAAGAAGAGTCAAAGATGACTTCCAGGTTTGCAGGAGGGCATTAACTATTTGTGAACGAAATGCTTTATATTTTAATTATGGTAGTTACATGGGTGTATTCATTCATCAAAGTTCATCAAAATACATACTTAATTGTGAGCATTTTATTATATATAAAGTGTATATCAATGAAATTGAGAAAAAGTAAAAGTAAAAATGTAGTGGTAACTTAAGTAGTATAACTTTTTAAACATACACACACATAGAACTTTATTGTTTCTGCCTTAAAAGAAGTCAAATAAATACTACTGCAAATGAATGCTTCTGGATTGACTCTGATGCTGGAAACTTACAAAATCACAAGACTTCTATTAGTTTAAAGCCCTGAATGATTTTTGGGGGTTCCAAACAAATGTGGATTGACTAAATACTATTAATGTATTTTATCGTATTGATGATAAAACCATACCTGATATACATTTTTAAATTTGGATGTATATATTTGAAATTGTTTTTAGAATATAAAAAAAGGAACCCAAATATGGAATCTTTCTGGTATATAATTACACTGTATTTCTAAACATATTTCAAATCAAATGCTCTGGGAAAGGTAAATTCAGATGCAGGGAAAACTAAGTTATCAGGAGCATTTTTTCTCTTCATATTAAAGTAATATAGGCATAAACAAAGATAAACCTGTATAATCAGGATGAATAATATAGGCAAATGTAAATGACAAATTGTCCACCAAAGTCAGGTTTTGTTAACGTTAAATTACCATAGCAATTCTAATGATAGGGAAGGAAGGTGAAAAGTTAGCCATGCTGAAAGTCCTCCTTCCATTTACTTTCTTTACATTAATGCATGTATTTCAGATTTTGTTCTGCATAAAATATGTTCATATTAGTGTTATGAAAATAGAAAGAAACACTGTGATTTAGTTTGAAAATAATAAGTTACTCTATAGTAGTCTCTCATTTGTGCATCAAGTGAGGTGCAGTTGTAAGTTAAGGTAAACTTAATTTTATGCCTTCTTAGTCACATCATTTGAACTGTATTTACTTATTATGCATAATATGCCATCATTTACTTTATAGTTAAGGTTATAACTATAAGTTTTAAGGCCATCTATTTATGCTCTGTGAGCGTATCTCCATTCAACCCTTCAACCTGTAGGTCTTCTATGTGAAAATGAGAATAATATAATATAACATTTAGGGTTGTCACGGGGTTTGAATAAATATGCTAATTTGCATGCTTCTGCTGCATAATTACCTGTGAATTTCTTTACTCCCCCTCCATGCCCTCTTCTGGACACATGATACATTCCTCTGTCACATAAAACTATATCCTTATATCTATATACCTGCATTTATTTTATATATAAATTACTGCTCTTTTGAATGGAATAGTGATGTGGTCTGCATAATTGTGTCCCTTCTCCCGAAATTCATATGTTAAAATCCTAACCTTCAAGGTTTTGATAGAAGAAGGTGGGAACTTTAGGGTGATAATTAGGTCATAAGGGTGGAGCCTTGACAAATGGTATTAGTGCATTTATAGAATAGGCCTAAGGAACTTCTTTGCCCTTTCCACGATATGAGGACACAGTGAGAAGGTGCTATCTATGAGGCAGAGAGAACCCTCAAGGGATATGGAATATGATGATGCCTTGATCATGGACTTCCCAGCTCCCAGAACTGTGAGAAATAAATTTCTGTTGTTAATAAGCTACCCAGTTTACACTATTTTGTTAGAGCAGCCTGAATGGACTAAAACAGATAGACAGTATACTGTGGTGGCTTAGAATATAGAATCTAGGACCAGACTCAATTCAAATTCCACTCTGTCACCTACTAGCAGTGTGATATTTGACAAGTCTCCTAGCTATACTGTTCCATAGTTCCTCATTTGGAAAATGAATAGTAACACTTATGTCACAGGATTTTGTGAATATTAAATGGTATTATATGCAAATAACTTGGAATGGTACCTGACACATGGTGAGCATGATAAACACATTGAACTCTTATCTTACACTATATCCCAAATCAACTCAAAATGGATTGAAGACTTAAACATAAGACCTGAAAATGTAAAATTCATGGAATAAACCATAGGAGGAAAAGCTTCTTGGCATTGGTCTTTGCAATGATTTCTTGGATATGACATCAAAAGCATAGGCAGCAAAGGCAAAAATTGGCAAGTAGGACAACATTAACTAAAGAGTTTCTGCACAGCAAATGAAATAATCAACAGAGTCAAAAGTAATCTTTGGAATGAGAGAAAATACATGCAAATCATGTATCTGATAAGGAGTTAATATCTACAATATATAAGGAACTTCTATAACTCAACTTAAAAACCCAGTTAAAAAATGGGCAAAGGATATTATGAGGGTACAAACATTTTGGTTACATTTTATGACTTTGCCTCACCCAAGCGGGAATTAGAAGCATACCCTTCCCCTGTACAAAGCTCACCGCATCCATCAGTTGTGAGTTTACACCCCCCAACCCCCTAACCCCTGGAGAATATTACTACCGTGTGAGCACCATAGTATTGATGAGTTAGTGCCAATTTGATGGCGAGTACATGTGGAGCCCATTCTTTCCCTTCTTGTGATACCTCACTTCAAGGATGGGCTCAAGCTCTATCCAGGAAAATATAGGAGGTGCTAGATCACCGTCGTTTCTTATAATTGAGTAATATTTCATTGTATACATATACCAAATTTTAATGATCCACTCACAAATTGACGGGCACTTGGGTTGTTTCTACATCCTTGCAACAGTGAATTGTGCCGCCATAAACATTTGGGTGTAGACGTCTTTATTATAGAATGTCTTTTGCTCTTTTGGGTAGATGCCTAATAGAGCTATTGCTAGATCGAATGGTATTTCTATTTTTAGCTCTTTGGGGTATCTCCAGATTCTTTTCCACAGAGATTGCACTAGTTTGCTGTCTCACCAGCAGTGTAAGAGTGTTCCTGTCTCTTCACATCCTCACCAGCATTTGTTGTTTTGGGATTTTTTGATACAGGCCAATCTCACTGGGGTTAGGTGATATCTCATTCTGGTTTTGGTTTGCATTTCTCTAATGATTAGAGATGTGGAGCATTTTTTATATGTTTGCTGGCCATTATTCTGTCTTCTTTTGAAAAGTTTCTGTTCATGTCCTTTGCCCATTTATCGATGGGGTTGTTTGATTTTTTCTTGTTGATTTTTTAAATTTCCAGATAGATTCTTGTTATCAGCCCTTTACTGGATGTGTAGAGAGCAAATATTTTCTCCCATTCTGTAGGCTGTCTATTCATTCTAATAACAGATGTTGGTGAGGTTGCAGAGAAAAGGAACACTTACACATCATTGGTGGGAATGTAAATTAGTACAACTTCTATAGAAAACAGTATGGATATTTCTCAAAGAATTAATAATAGAACTACTGTTTGATTCAGAAATCCCACTACTGGGTATCTACCCAAAGGAAAAGAAATCTTTATATCAAAAGATACCTGCACTCATATATTCATTGCATCACTATTAACAATAGCAAAGATATGGAATCAAGCTAAGTGTCCACTGATGGATAAAGAAAATACACACACACACACACACACACACACACACACACACACACACCATAGAATACTACTCAGTCATAAAAAGGAATGAAATGATGTCTTTTGCAGCAACATGGATGGAACTGGGGGCCATTATCTTAAGTGAAATAACTCAGACACAGAAAGTCAAACACCACATGCTGTCACTTATAAGTGGGAGCTAAACAATGGGTACACATGGACATAGAGTGTGGAATAACAAGCACTGGAGACTCGGAAGGGCGAGAGGGTGGGATATGGAAGGAGGGTGATGGATGAAAAATTACTTAATGGGTACAATGTACAATACTATTGAGGTGATGGTTACACTAGAAGCCCAGATTTCACAACTATGCACTATATTCGTGTAACAAAGCTGCACTTGTACCCCCTAAATCTATAAAATATAAATAAAACATGTAACTTCTGAAAGCCAAAAAAAAAAAATGGGCAAAATGACTTGAATAGACATTTCTCCAAAGAAGAAATGCATATGGAAAATAGTTATATGCAAATGTACTCAATATCACTAATCATCATGTAAATACAAATCAAAACTACAGTGAGATATCACCTCATAATGGTTAGGATGGCTATTATTTAAAAAAAAGGTAAGTGTTGGTGGGGATGTGGAAAAGTTGGAACTCTTGTAAACTTGGTGGGAATGTAAAATGGTAAAGCTTCTATGGAAAACAGTATGCAGGTTTCTCAAAAAATTAAAAATAGAACTATCATGTGATCCAGAAATCCCACTTTGGTTATATATCTCAAAGGGTTGAAATCAAAATCTGAGTCCTCATGGCAGCATTATTCACAGTATTTAAGATATGGAAATAATTTAAATGTCCATCAACAGAAGAATGGATAAAGGAAAGATAGTACATACAGAAAATGGAATATTATTGAGTCTGTAAAAAGGAAATCCTGCCATATGAGACAGCATAGATGAGTCTGAAGGACATTATGCCAATAGAAATAAGCCAGATACAAAAGAACACATGCTACATGATTTCGTTTATATGAAATATCTAAAATAGTCAAACCCACAGAAGCAGAAAGTAGAACAGTGGTTGTCAGAGGCTGGGGGGAGGGGTAAATGGAATGTTGCTCTTCAATGAGTATGAATTTTCAGTTACACAAGATGAATAAGTTCTAGAGATCTGCCTTACAACATAATACCCATAGGTAACAATATCGTATTGTACACTGAAAATTTTGTTAAGAACATGAGTCTCAAGTAAAGTGTTCTTACTACAAAAAAGGGAGGAAGGCAGGAGGAAACTTTTGGAAGGGATAGATATATTTATTACATTGATGGTGGTGATGATTTCATCAGTGTATGCATATGTTCAAACCCATCAAATTGTATACATTAAATATGTGCAGATTTTGTACACCAATTACATCTCAACAAAATTTAAAAAATCATGTGGTAAGCATCATATAAGCTTTGGACTCCATCCTAACAATTATGAGGTGATATCTCATTGTAGTTTTGGTTTGTATTTATGTGATCATTAGCAATTTTGAGCACATTTTCATATAACTGTTTTTCATTTATATGTCTTCTTTGGAGAAATGTCTATTCAAGTCCTATGCCCATTTTTAAATCAGGCTTTTAAAGTTGTGTTATAGGAGTTTCTTATATATTTTATATATTAACCCCTTATCAGATATATGGTTTGCAAATAATTTCTCCCATTCCAAAGGTTACCTTTGACTCTGTTGATTATTTCATTTGCTGTGCAGAAACTTTTTAGTTAATGTAGTCCTATTGGCTATTTTCACTAGAATATCAAATGAGAGTCAGCTTTTTGTTTCTTTTATTCACTGCTACATCCTCCTAGTCTCCAAGAATTCTTCTCCTAGGGATACATTCTATATGTATCCTGATTTCCACCCTGAGTTCCAAACTTATTTCAACTGCCTACTCAGTATCGTTTGTTGAATATTTAACCAACATCACATACTTTTCATGGCGAAAACATCACTCTTGATTGCCTCTTAACCTATTCCTATCTCAGTATTTCTTGTTTCAGTAAATAGCACCAAAATTCACAGTATCTCAGGCCAAAAGCTGGTAGTTACACTTGATTTCTTTCTTTCTTATGTACATTGTATTTATCAGGAAATCATGTCTTCTCCAACTTTAAAACACATTCCAAATCCAATTAATTTTCATCTTCACTTCTCTCATCCTAGTATAAGCCACCATAATCTTTCTGTTTTGGATTATCACAATGTATCATAACTAATCTTCCTGCTTCCTTTCCTATCCTCCTACAGTCAGAGCAATCTTATCTTTAAAGTAAAATCAGATCATATAATATTACACTTTTGTTCAAATGCTCCAATGACTTCTAGTCACAGTTGGAATAAAATCCACTGTTGTTTTCACAGCCTTTAAGGCTCAACTGGATATGTCTCCTGATATCACTCAAGCCTCATATGTGACTACTATTCTCCAGGTTCATGTCTCCTCACTCACAGTGATTTTCTTACCCTTCCTCAAACAACCGAGTTCACTCATATTTACAGGCTTTTGCATTTGCTGTTATCTATGCCTGGAATGCTGTTCCCCATGACCATCACATGGATCACTTCATGTCTTCATTTAGATCTTTGCATCAAATGTAGAAAGGCAGGGTAGCCATTATCACTACTTAAACATACATATTTGTGGGATTATTATGCTCTGTCTACCACACCAGAATGTGAGTGTCATGAAGGCAAGGATCTTGACTGTTACCACTGCTATGTCCTGGTGCCTATCATATTACCTGATAAATAAGCAGGAACTCAACACATACTGACTGGATCGAAAGACACAGCTCTTGAAAGGAATTTTATGAGGAATTCTGAGATTTTAAAGACGCTAAATCATTCAAAATCATTTTTTAACCCAGGATTCATTACCCCCTTCTCCAATCTTAACAGTACCTAGAATTTTCTAACCATGTGATTTGACTGCATCAACCTCATTTCATGCTTTCAAGATAGGCTCTAACTGACATAAGTCATATATTCTATTCACAAGCTAGTATACTTGGTTCCAGTAGAAAGACATGACATGAATCATGCCCATCAGGGCAGGTGGTATCAATTCTGGAATGTATGTTTGAACTGTATGAGAATCAGACTCACTTTTTTGCTAATTAGGATAGAGATAAATGTGAGCCCTGAAGCTTCTAGCATAAAAGAAATTGTACACATTTCAAGAATACAATTTAATAAGTTTTGACCTATATGTGCACCCATGAAACCATCACAACAATTAAGATACATATCCATAAAAGATATCTATTACCCACAAAAGTTTTCTTGTACCCCTTGGTATTCCTCCCTTGTGTCCACAGGTATCCACGGATTTGTTTTCTGTCATTATAAATTACTTTGTATTTTCTAAAATTTTATGTAAATTAAGTAATTAGTATGTGCTCTTTTTATCTGACTTTTTATCACTCAGAATAATTATTTTCAGATTCATCCATGTACATGCATGCATAAATAGCTCATTCCTTTTATTTCTGAGTAGTATCCATTTTATGGATATACAACACTTTATCTGTTTTCCTGTTGATTGATATTTGGTTTGTTTCCAGGTTTGGATTACTATAAATAAAGCTGCCAGTAGCACTCATGTACAAGTCTTTGTATGGACATATGAAATAATTTCTCTTGGATAAATATGTAGGAATAAAGTGGCTAGATTATATGGTTTAACTTTTTAGAATACTGTCAAACTGTTTTCCAAAGTTGCTGTAATTATTTCACATTCTCACCAACAGCATATGAGAGCTCCAGTTGCACCGCGTCATTGACAACAAACACTTGGATGGTCAGTTTTTTGAAATTTAAGCCATTCTAATAGATATGTAGTTTCTTTATTATACTTTATTTGCCATTTACCTGATGGTGTTTAACACAGTTTCATGTGCTTATGTGCCATACAAATAAATTCTTTGGTGAAGTGTCTGTGCAAATCTGTTGCCCATTTTATTAATTAGGCTATATATTTTCTTAAAGTTTCAAAGGTTCTTTATATAGTCTAGACACAAGTCCTTTATTAAATATATGATTTAAAAATATTTTCTTCCAGTCTGCTACTTGTTATTACATTCTCTTATCATCAACTTTGAAAGAATGTAAGTTTTAAATTTTTATGAAGTCCAATTTATCATTTATTTTTGTGTTGTGTCTTTGGGTTCATATCAAAGACATATTTTTCTAACCCAAGAATACAGAGATTTGTGTTTTATTCTAGAAATTTTAGTTTATGGTTTTATATTTATGCCTACCATCCACTTTCAAGTAATTATTGTATATGGCATAAGTTATGAATTAAAATTAGTTTTTTGCTTATATGTGTACAACTGTTCCAGCATAATTTACTGAAAAGGCTATCCCTTCTCCTCTGAATTTCTTTTGCAACATTGTCAAAAATATTAGTTCATATATGTGTGAATACATTTCTGGACTCCATTCTATTCCATTCATCTATTTGTCTACCTTGATGCCAATACCACACACTCTGATTACAGTAGACTTTATAAGTTTTACAATAGGAATTGTGAAACTTCCAACTTTGTTTTCTTTTTCAAATATGTTTTGGCTATCTTAGGTTGTTTGCATTTTCATATAAATGTTTAGAAACAGCTTGTCAATTTGTAAAAAAAAATGTGCCAGTATTTTCATAGTGTGTTGAACTTACAGATCAGTTTGAGGACAATGATCATTTTAACAATATTGAGCTTTCTGACACATGGCCAGTGTGTATCTCTCCATTTATTTAGATCTTCTTTAATTTTCCTCTGCAATGGTTTGCAATTTTCAGTTTAGAGGTCCTGCACACATTTTCTTCACAGGCATCTCTAAGTATTTTTCTTTTCAATTTTTTTTTTATTTCAGCATATTACGGGGGTACAGATGTTTAGGTTACTTATGTTGTCCTTCCCCCCCATTCCCTCCAAAGTCTGAGTTTCAAGCGTGTCCATCTCTCGGATGGTGCACTCTTTGTATATACATATACCCATCCCCTCCCCCCTGCCCGACACCCAATAGATGTTATTCTTATATGTACACTTATGTGTTGATCAGTTAATACCAATTTGATGGTGAGTACATGTGGTGCTTGTTTTTCCATTCTTGGGATACTTCACTTAGTAGAATGCATTCCAGCTCTATCTAGGAGTATACAAGAGGTGCTATATCACCATTGTTTCTTAAAGCTGAATAGTACTCCATGGTATACATATACCACATTTTATTAATCCACT